>JARYGA010036202.1:0-28982 GCA_030545235.1 Helianthus tuberosus
GGATATCTACCATAAATTAGATACTTCACCAAAAGAAAAAGGAACTTCATCCTCAAATTGCCCGACAAATACTGAGGAAGGAATATTTGTTCGAAAGGCACAATATGAGGAACCACTTTCTCCTAATAAAAGAAGTTTGATTATTAGGAAAAGTCAGGAGAAAATAAAGAAATCACAACCAAAAGAAATGAGAGTTAATCCGGAAACCCAGGAACTAGGCAGTAACCCACCATGGGAAGACAAGTTAGATGAAAAATGGGCAGATCTCTATATGCTAGCCACTGTAGCAGTAAATGCTAACGTTTAAATAACCTGACCTAGTATTAGCACCCATATCATCTACAAGCCAGAAACTCTAAAGAAAATTTTACCCAGTAAATAAATAAGTTTACAATAAACCCTAGTATGTTTTAAATTTTCAGTTGTCCTTTGTATTAAAGTAGTTATATGGTATGCAATAATACTTGAATGTTTATCTTTGAAATTTTATTATAAAAATTTTAACTTAGCATTTTGTGGGCATTTTTGCATATATGCTAAACAGCATGAATGAGTTATCTGAAGCCCTTCAGAATCTCAATCTCTATCCGGTGAAAGTGGAAGTTTCCAAAGACTTTACTGGTTACATACCCGATGTGGAAGAACCTATGGAATTTTGTGCTCCACCTCCGGAGAAACCAAAGCCTAAGAAAAGGAGAAGATTTGTAGGCTGGAGGCGTGTACGCAGGAGGAAACCAGCAACTAAAAAGGTTCCCAAAATAGAGAATCCCATTGATAAAGGAAAAGGGATCGAGATTGAGGAGAATGCTAGGCAAATAGAAATGGAAATTGGGGAAAGTTCTAGGCAAATCGAGGAGTTGCCATTACAAGAGGAGTTGGATCGCATATTGGCAAGCTGTGATATCATTAGACCTATCAATACCAACCTTTACCCTTATCCTGCCGAAACTCAACTTCCAATAAATTTGGAACCAGACATCCCAGAACCTTTAATCCATACTCAACCTTTAGGAGAAATGGATGAATGGTGGACCAACGACTGGCAGTTTCAAAACCTCCTAAATAACCCTTATACCTTTTTCCCTCAGTTCGACTCAGAACCTATACCAAACCCACCAATGAGCAATGAAAACTTAGCCGAACTCCGCCATTTTGGCGAGGAGCTGATAGGTACAGGGAATAGGATTCGGGAGGTAGAAGAACAGATCTCCTGGAAGTACGACGAGAGGTAACGTCACTTCTAAAGTACCCAGGGATAGGATGGTGGTGAAGTTGTGATTGTATAATAGTAATAGTAATAGTAAAATAAGTCTGTAAAATAACCTACAAATAAAACCTTTGTAAGATAACGGTGTGTACTGATACATAATGATATATAAAAAGGGAAATCGAGGAATTGATAATTTTGGATATATATATACGTGTGTTGTGAAATTTATATGATTGTTTTGTGTATAATTGTTATTTACTCTATACTAATAAATTATATATCTAATTATCAGATGGAAAACGCAAATAATGAACCAGTTAACGAGGTTAACCCATCTGAGAAACACCAGGAGGATCAATTTATGACTAGGCAAGATATAGAAAATATCGTTGCTCAAGGAATAGCCAATGCTATTCCAGTAATCCTTGCTGCTGCCCAGAAACATGTTGAACCTCAACAAATTATTCCTAGCAAACGTACTGTGACAACCCTCAGAAAATTTCATGTATTCCGTACGATCTATTAATGATAATTAAAGTGCTTGATGACTGTGTTGAATCACTTAACTGCTTTCTGATTTATGTGTTATACTTACATGTGCCTGTTAACATACTAGTAGTATACAAAAAAGTTACTAAATAGTCTGGTATGCTTTCCTGGGTGTTGAAAATTAAAAATGTTACAAAAATATACGTATAGGACACTCTACGGATTAATTAAGCACTTTAATGGAACAATACCCAACCGAACAACCAGACTTTACCCGGAACTCAAAAATATTGTTAAACACATCGTTTCACTTTTACTAAGCTAGTTATGGTTCCCGGACATCGTGACATCTCTTACAAAATATCTACTAACTAATATATGTAACTAATACTTAAGATTAAACTAGATTGTAACTATTTAGTTTAACCTAGCCTACTACCCCCCCCCCCCCACCTATGATCGGCCAACACCAAGGGCCCACATCAAGATTTTAGTTGATTATAATATTGGATTATGTTGGCACATGAGGAGCATATTATACAAGAGTTAATGTAATAGAATGGTTATAAGTATACACCAAAAGTCCCAAGCTTCATCTTCTCATTCACAACTTCAACACACCAAAACTCTCTCTTCCTTTCTCCCTTGGTTCGGCTGAGATCAACAACCCCACAATCACCATCATTCAATCTTCATCATTCAATTCTACATATACTCAAAGGTGTTAGAAGGTGCACAACGAAGCTCGGTGTGTTCGGAAGTTGAAGGACCGCTCTCGTTTTCTTTTATCCACCACTTTTCCACACTTGAACTCTCCTAGCCTTGAGCTAGTGGTAAGAACTTAGATCCTTGTATTTTACATATTGTTTTAGTGGTTAATAGATGTATTATGAAGAAAACATATGAACACCATAAGATCTTACACTTAAAACTTGAACATAAGCTTAAACAAGATGATACATGAAGAAATGATGTTAGAATGATGTTGTTTGGTGTATGATGATTATGTGCTGATATGAAGGACTTATAATCTACTGTAAGTATCGTTTTTTATCGCTAAACATGTTAACGGAATCAATCGAGCGCGCTTTAGAATGTTAGAAACTGAAAACAGAAGGTTGTTTGGTGATTACAGCCAACTTCAGTTGGCTGTAACAGGACCTTAATTAAACGAAAAATGTATTTTCTGAAGTCTAGATTTATGTATTATGAAATACGGTTCTAATGGCACAGGAATCATAATTTTTGGACTTCGTTTGCGATTTTTAAAGGGTCGATTTGTAACAACAGCTAAAGTTGAGTTTTTACAGCAGTAAATGGGTGTTATATTTTTAGTCATAACTTGAAACCTGAGTAGAACTAGGTCATGAAACTTGTACTGTAAATGACCACTGATGTATTTGTAATCCTCCAACTGAAATTTCGTAAATCGGACTTACGATGAATTTTAAATAAATTATTCCGTGGACTGCAGTCAGAAAAAGATAAATCTGAGTTCAGTCCGGAAAATGATTTTTATAAAATATTGGTCATGAATTGGATCCCGAGATTTTTACACAATAATATTTGGATCGTTTAAGACATTCTGTAAAAATTTGGGAATTTTTGGAATAAGTTAACTATTTTATTAAAATTCCCGAAAAAAGCCCGGTTTTGAATATTAAAGCTGAAACGACATAAGTAGTAATTTGCGTGTCTAAATGTCGAGTATGTTTTCTGAGGATGATCTAACATTTTATACGTCAATGAAAGTATTATTGTGCAATATCGTATGCTTGTTCTTGAGTAGCTATAGGTGGAATGTTTATATGAGCGTGAACTATTGAAGTGAATGCATCTTATGTGGTAGATACGTGTAGGAACTTTGTGCTCTATTTGAAACCACTAAATGACTTACTGGTAATCGTATTAGGACGCGATTGACTGACCTTGACTGTTAGCTACATTTGAGAGTCAAACCGAGCAACCAAAGGTGAGTTCACACACTTTCTAAGGCATGGGATTCCCAGTGGTTTGGGAATGGGTTAAAGAAATTAAAACGGAATCTACATATCCTACTTAGGTAGGATATGTACGGCCATCCTCCTTGGGTAGGATGCCAATATTAATCATGCGTATTCGCCTTGGGTAGAATACGTACGTTCGTCCTCCTTGGGTAGGACAACACCCTTAAGACTTACTAGACAAAACTCTATCATTAAGTCCCTCATTATATATCGACTTAATCGCCGAGGCCGATGGCGAGCGGGTCATTAGTTAATAGTGCTATTAGGTTTAACAAACCTCACACCGTGTCGTCCGAACGGGCGTGTACTAATGGACTATGGCAAACTGTCAGTGATGATAGACACTGATGTAGGGCACAACTATTGTTCGTAGTAGTTAGATATCATACCGTCTAGTGGTTCACATGGGGAGGCCCCCACTGATTATGGATATGGTTTGTGTAATAAAAGGATCTGGTTAAACATACTTTCAACTATGGGGTAACCCCCACGGGAAATAAGCCAACGAAAGTCAAACCACGTTTTTCAGAAACAACCTAAATCTAAACAACCAAACGTGAACTCACTCAACTTTGTTGTTGACTTGTTGTTACATGCCTTACAGGTCGCTAGATGCTTATGGAGCTTGCACGAGGATGAGGTTGTTATAGGATGCGGACTGTTATGTCCCATGCTTATTAATTAAACTTTATAAACTTATGGAACTTATGTTTTGGGTCTTAAAACTTATGAACCATGAACTTATGTTTTGAACTTACGTTTTATGCTTCCGCTGTTAACTTAAAACTGGTTACTGTCTTATGGTCACCAATTGTATTGTGGTTGGTTTTACTTACTTAATTTCATTGTTCAATATGATTGGTGGCTCGATCCTGGTCATGTCACGCCTCCAAGCGGTGATACTCCGCATGGTGGATTTTGGGGGTGTGACAGATTGGTATCTGAGCCATTGGTTATAGTGAACTTGGTTTTAAAAAGGGAAAAGCTTTTTGACAAAACCATACTATAATCTGTACAGTGCTCAACGATCCAAAACGACGCTTCGCTCCACGTGCAAGACTCAACACTATAGGTAATATGGTTTATGTTTGTATTGCCTGCCTGCTAGTTTAGGTAGCGCATTTGATCTTGGTATGCTTAGTTAGCGTAACAACTATTGCTTGAAAACCCTGTGTGTTTGCTCTCTTCTGTCACTCCACACTTACGCACTTTCGCGACACCCTTCTTACCTGTGTTTTCCCTCGATGTGAAGATCATGAGTGGAAGCCTCAACTTGACTCAGGATCAGCTGACGACCTTGATTAATGAACGGGTTGCTGAAGCCTTGGCAACCCAAACAGGGAGTCAACCCATGCACCCTCAAACGTGCATAGGCACCCTCAAGGCATTCTTGGAGTGCAAACCTCCCACTTTCGACGGCACTGGAGGGGCAATCGGCCTTCTACACTGGATCCGAAGAATCGAATATACATTCGAAGAAAGTGAAAGCCCTGCCAGCAAACGAGTAAAGTACGTTACTGGCATGTTGCAGGGGAAAGCGTATTCTTGGTGGAACGCACAAGTTCAGATGCTCGGGTTGGCAGACGCGAATGCCACCCTCTGGAGAGACTTCAAGGATTGGATTAAGGAAGAATTCTGCCACCTGGACGACATTCTAGAACTTGAAATAGAGTATTATGGTTTGAAGATGGAAGGATCAGAGATTGAGGCATACAGAAAGAGGTCCAACGACTTGGCTGCCTTATGTCCTAACATGTCACAACCCATATCTAGACGAATCAAGCTATACCTCAGAGGCTTAGTCCTGGAAATGCAAGGGTCTGTAATTGCGGCCAATCTTCCCACAATCCAGCAAGTCGTTCGTTTGGCGCACCAACTCACCGATCAGGCGGTGGAAGAGGGTAAGTTGCCTAAGCGTAACTCTTCCAATACAAATGCCCTTATTAGTAACAAGTGTGTTTGGGTTGATCACCAAGGTGAGGGTCCTAGCTCTATACGACAGGAACCGCACAGGAAACTCGGGCTGAACTACCAAAATCAGGGGGGATACCTAGGTAATAAACCGAGATGCCGCAAGTGCCAACGGCACCACAGCGGGTCATGTGCGGGATCGTGTTGTCATCGGTGCAAGAAGATGGGACATATGGCTAGAGACTGCAGGAGCCCATATCCTGCAAACCGGAACCAGCAGCAGCAGGGTAGCAAAAAGGGGTGTTTTCGATGTGGTGCTGAAAACCACCTCAAGAGAAACTGTCCGCTGATGAGGCAGAATCGTGACAACAGCAGCAATCAGGGCAACGGGAACAATAACGGTGACAATAAGGATAACCGCAGGACTGGTGAACATGAGTTCCTGAATGGACAAGAGGAAGAAAGAAACAACCCCAACGTTGTGGCAGGTAAGTTCCTACCAGACAATTTCTTTGTTTCAATTTTAGTTGGTTCAGGTGCCGATGTTAGATATGTGTTCCTAAAAGTTAGTCAAGTGCTTAAGCGTACCCCATTACCCTTAAAACACCAAACATGTTGTAGAACTAGCTAATGGTGAAAGTCTTAAGGGCACACACACAGTTAAAGGTTGTAACCTCGTCTTAGCTGGTCAGAATTTCTCTATCAATGTTATTCCTATCACACTTGGTAGTTTCGACGTCGTTATTGGGATGGATTGGCTATCTCATCATCAAGCGGATATTATTTGCTGGGAGAAAATCGTCCGCATTCCTCGTTCTGTTGAAGAACCTCTCGTGATTCGTGGCGACAAGAGTGGTGCTGTCGTAGGCATTATCTCTTTTCTTAAAGCCCAGAAGTATTTGCGAAAGGGCCACACTGCCATTCTAGCACTCGTTACTGACACATCAACAGAAGAGAAGAGAATTAAAGACATTCCTATTGTGCGCTATTTTCCTGAGGTATTTCCTGAGGAATTGTCTGGTCTTCCGCCTCATCGTCAAGTTGAATTTCAAATCGAGCTAGCTCCTGGAGCAGCACCAGTAGCTCGAGCACCTTATCGTCTAGCTCCATCAGAACTCGAAGAATTGTCTACACAATTACAAGAACTCTTGGAAAAAGGATTTTATACGTCCTAGCTCTTCACCTTGGGGAGCTCTAGTGTTATTTGTGAAGAAGAAAGACGGTACCTTCAGTATATGTATTGACTATCGCGAACTTAACAAGGTGACCGTGAAGAATCGTTATCCTCTTCCACATATTGAAGACTTGTTCGACCAGTTGCAAGGGTCGAGTTATTACTCTAAGATTGATTTGAGATCGGGATACCATCAGCTGAGAGTCCAAGAGGAGGACGTCTCCAAAACATCATTCAGAACTCGTTACGGCCCTTACGAGTTTCTGGTTATGCCTTTCGGATTGACGAATGCACCAGCGGTCTTCATGGATCTCATGAACCGAGTGTGCAAGCCTTACCTGGATAAGTTTGTCATAGTGTTCGTCGACGATATCCTGATCTATTCGAAGAGTCAGGAGGAACACGAGCAACACCTGAGGCTTATTCTGGAACTTCTTTGAAGAGAACAGTTGTATGCCAAGTTTTCGAAATGTGACTTCTGGCTTCGCGAAGTCCACTTTCTAGGCCATGTGGTAAACAAGGATGGGATTCATGTGGATCCATCCAAGGTTGACTCGATCAAGAACTGGCCTGCACCCCATACACCAACAGAAATCCGCCAATTCTTGGGTTTGGCAGAATATTGCAGAAGATTTATCAAGGATTTCTCTAAGATTGCGCAACCTCTCACCTCACTAACTCAGAAGGGTGTCACCTATCGTTGGGGTGAGGCACAGGAGTCTACATTTCAGCACTTAAAGGAGAGACTTTGTAGCGCGCCTATTCTTTCATTGCCTGAAGGCACAGATGATTTTATGGTTTATTGCGACGCTTCCATCCAAGGACTTGGTTGCGTGTTGATGCAACGTGACAAGGTCATTGCCTACGCATCACGCCAACTTAAGGTTCATGAAAGGAACTACACTACGCATGACTTGGAATTGGGAGCAGTTGTTTTCGCGCTTAAGATATGGAGACATTACCTGTATGGTACCAAGTGCACCATTTACACCGATCACAGGAGTCTCGAGCATATCTTCAAGCAAAAGGAGTTAAACATGCGACAACGTCGATGGGTCGAGCTCTTGAACGATTACCAATGTGCAATCAAGTATCATCCGGGCAAAGCCAATGTTGTGGCCGACGCCCTCAGCCGGAAGGATACTATACCGAAGCGTGTACATGCGTTACAGCTTACCATCCAATCTAACCTTCCCGCTCAGATTCGCGATGCTCAGGTTGAAGCATTGAAAGCAGGGAACATTAGGGCTGAGTCCCTACGAGGATCGAGACAACGGCTAGAACAAAAGGAAAACGGCGCCTACTATGTAAACGGACGCATCTGGGTTCCACTTTATGGAGACTTACGCGAGCTTGTGATGATGAAGCACATAAGTCTCGTTATTCTATACATCCTGGTTCGGATAAGATGTACCACGACCTAAAGTCTACATACTGGTGGCCTGGTATGAAAGCCAGCATAGCAACCTACGTCAGCAAATGTTTGACTTGTGCGAGAGTCAAGACTGAGTACCAGAAACCATCAGGCCTACTGCAACAACCAGAGATCCCGAAATGGAAATGGGAGCAAATTTCCATGGATTTCGTTACTGGCCTGCCCAGATCTCAACGCGGAAACGATACCATTAGGGTGATCGTGGATCGACGAACCAAGTCTGCACATTTTCTGGCTATCAAGGAAACGGATAAGTTTTCTACTCTAGTAGACATCTACCTAAAGGAAGCAGTATCAAGGCACGGAGTGCCAACCTCCATCATTTCTGATCGTGACGCGCGTTTTACCTCTGAACTGTGGCAAGCTATGGACAAGTCTTTCGGCTCACGTTTAGATATGAGCACCGCTTATCATCCACAGACGGATGGGCAATCCGAACGCACCATCCAAACCCAAGAAGACATGCTTAGGGCATGTGTAATCGATTTTGGTAATGGTTGGGAAAAACACCTCCCGTTAGTGGAGTTTTCGTATAACAACAGTTACCACACCAGCATCCAGGCCACTCCGTTCGAGGCATTGTACGGACGGAAGTGTCGATCACCTCTCTGTTGGGCAGAGGTTGGCGACAGTCAAATCACAGGCCCAGAACTTGTAGTGGATACAACTGAAAGGATTGCTCAGATACGACAACGAATGGCGCCAGCTCGTGACCGTCAGAAAAGCTATGCTGATAAGCGAAGAAAGCCACTCGAGTTCCAGGTTGGGGATTGAGTGCTACTTAAAGTCTCACCTTGGAAAGGTGTGGTTCGTTTTGGAAAACGAGGCAAGCTCAATCCGCGTTATGTCGGACCATTCGAAATCATCGAGAAAATTGGCAAAGTCGCCTACAGGTTGAATCTACCTGAAGAACTCAGCGGAGTTCACAATGTTTTCCATGTGTCGAATCTAAAGAAGTGTCTGTCAGATGAGACCCTCATAGTTCCTCTCAAGGAGCTCACTGTCGACGACCAGCTGCGATTCATCGAGGAACCAGTAGAGATTACTGATCGAGATGTTAAGATTCTCAAGCGTACCAGAATACCTCTTGTCCAAGTTCGTTGGGATTCCCGTCGTGGCCCAGAGTATACCTGGGAACGAGAAGACCAAATGAAACTCAAGTATCCCCAGTTGTTTAAGAAAAGTGCAACCACTACTGAGGCTGAAGCTACTGCAAAATTTCGGGACGAAATTCCAAATCAACGGGGGGATGATGTGACACCCCAGGAAAATCAGGAAAACCACGCAACTTAACTAGCTTCCTCAGTAACCACATGCAAAATTTCGGGATGAAATTCTCTTAACAGGGGGAGAATGTGACAACCCTCACAAAATTTCATGTATTCCGTACGATCTATTAATGATAATTAAAGTGCTTGATGACTGTGCTGAATCACTTAACTGCTTTCTGATTTCTGTGTAATACTTACATGTTCCTGTTAACATACTAGTAGTATACAGAAAAGTTACTAAATAGTCCGGTTTGCTTTCCTGAGTGTTGAAAATTAAAGTGTTACAAAAATATAATTATAGGACACTCTACGGATTAATTAAGCACTTTAATGGAACAACATCCAACCGAACAACCGGACTTTACCAGGAACTCAAAAATATTGTTAAACACATTGTTTCGCTTTTACTGAGCTACGTATGGTTCCCGAACATCGTGACATCTCTTACAAAATATCTACTAACTAATATATGTAACTAAACTTAAGATTAAACAAGATTGTAACTATTTAGTTTAACCTAGCCTACTACCCCCCCCCCCCCCCACCTATGATCGGCCAACACCAAGGGCCCACATCAAGATTTTAATTGATTATAATATTGGATTATGTTGGCACATGAGGAGCATATTATACAAGAGTTAATGTAATAGAATGGTTATAAGTATACACCAAAAGTCCCAAGCTTCATCTTCTCATTCACAACTTCAACACACCAAAACTCTCTCTTCCTTTTTCCTTGGTTTGGCCGAGATCAACAACCCCACAATCACTATCATTCAATCTTCATCATTCAATTCTACATATACTCAATGGTGTTAGAAGGTGCACAACGAAGCTCGGTGTGTTCGGAAGTTGAAGGACCGCTCTCGTTTTCTTTTATCCACCACTTTTCCACACTTGAACTCCCCTAGCATTGAGCTAGTGGTAAGAACTTAGATCCTTGCATTTTACATATTGTTTTAGTGGTTAATAGATGTATTATGAAGAAAACATATGAACACCATAAGATCTTACACTTAAAACTTGAACATAAGCTTAAACAAGATGATACATGAAGAAATGATGTTAGAATGATGTTGTTTGGTGTATGATGATTATGTGCTGATATGAAGGACTTATAATCTGCTGTAAGTATCGTTTTTTATCGCTAAACATGTTAACGGAATCAATCGAGCGCGCTTTAGAATGTTAGAAACTGAAAACAGAAGGTTGTTTGGTGATTACAGCCAACTTCAGTTGGCTGTAACAGGACCTTAATTAAACGAAAAATGTATTTTCTGAAGTCTAGATTTATGTATTATGAAATACGGTTCTAATGGCACAGGAATCATAATTTTTGGACTTCGTTTGCTATTTTTAAAGGGTCGATTTGTAACAACAGCTAAAGTTGAGTTTTTACAGCAGTAAATGGGTGTTATATTTTTAGTCATAACTTGAAACCTGAGTAGAACTAGGTCATGAAACTTGTACTGTAAATGACCACTGATGTATTTGTAATCCTCCAACTGGAATTTCGTAAATCGGACTTACGATGAATTTTAAATAAATTATTCTTTGGACTGCAGTCAGAAAAAGATAAATCTGAGTGCAGTCTGGAAAATGATTTTTTATAAAAATATTGGTGAAGAATTGGATCCCGATATTTTTACAAAATAATATTTGGATTGTTTAAAACATTCTGTAAAAATTTAGGAATTTTTGGAATAAGTTAACTATTTTATTAAAATGCCCGAAAACAGCCCGGTTTTGAATATTAAAGCTGAAACGACATAAGTAGTAATTTGCGTGTCTAAATGTCGAGTATGTTATCTGAGGATGATCTAACATGTTATACGTCAATGAAAGTATTATTGTGCAATATCGTATACTGGTTCTTGAGTAGCTATAGGTGGAATGTTTATATGAGCGTGAACTATTGAAGTGAATGCATGTTATGTGGTAGATACGTGTAGGAACTTTGTGCTCTATTTGAAACCACTAAATGACTAACTGGTAATCGTATTAGGACGTGATTGGCCGACCTTGACTGTTAGCTATATTTGAGAGTCAAACCGAGCAACCAAATGTGAGTTCACACACTTTCTAAGGCATGGGATTCCCGGTGGTTTGGGAATGGGTTAAAGAAATTAAAACGGAATCTACATATCCTACCACGGCAATCCTCCTTGGGTAGGATGCCAATATTAATCCTGCGTATTCGCCTTGGGTAGAATACATACGTTCGTCCTCCTTGGGTAGGACAACACCCTTAATACTTACTAGACAAAACTCTATCATTAAGTCCCTCATTATATATCGACTTAATCGCCGAGGCCGATGGCGAGCGGGTCATTAGTTAATAGCGCTATTAGGTTTAACAAACCTCACACCGTGTCGTCCGAACGGGCGTGTACTAATGGACTATGGGAAACTGTCAGTGATGATAGACACTGATGTAGGGCACAACTATTGTTCATAGTAGTCTATATCATACCATCTAGTGGTTCACTTGGGGAAGCCCCCACTGATTATGGATATGGTTTGGGTAATTAAAGGATCTGGTTAAACATACTTTTAACTATGGGGTAACCCCCAAGGCAAATAAGCCAACGAAAGTCAAACCACGTTTTTCAGAAACAACCTAAAACCAAACAACCAAATGTGAACTCACTCAACTTTGTTATTGACTCGTTGTTACATGCCTTACAGGTCGCTAGATGCTTATGGAGCTTGCACGAGGAGGAGGTTGTTGTGGGATGCGGACTGTTATGTCCCATGCTTATTAATTAAACTTTATAAACTTATGGAACTTATGTTTTGGGTCTTAAAACTTATGAACCGTGAACTTATGTTTTGAACTTACGTTTTATGCTTCCGCTGTTAACTTAAAACTGGTTACTGTCTTATGGTCACCAATTGTATTGTGGTTGGTTTTACTTACTTAATTTCGTTGTTCAATATGATTGGTGGCTCGATCCTGGTCATGTTACGCCTCCAAGCGGTGATACTCCGCATGGTGGATTTTGGGGGTGTGACACGTACTCATGAAGATAACTTCAGTAATAGCGTAAATGGAGGCAGTAATCATACTAATCATGATAATGATCCACGGCAGGCCCCACTCCCTAAGAAAATGAAAGCTGCAACGCCTGGTTGCACTTACAAAGAATTCATTGCCAGTAAACCTGCTGAGTTCGCAGGCAATGAAGGGGCGACCGCGGTACTACATTGGTTGGAGAAAACTGAAGCAGTAATCATGACAAGTAAATGTGCTGAGGAAGACAAGGTTATGTATGCATCGCATCTTTTTAAAGAAGGGGCGCTAGAATGGTGGAATACGGTACTTCAAGCCAAAGAAAGAAATACGGCCTATGCCATGAGTTGGGAAGAATTTAAGCAACTAATAGAAAGAAAATTCTGTCCCGAATATGAAAAAGAACAAATGGCGAATAAGTTCCTAAACCATCGAATGATTGGTGTAGACTGTCGAGGATATACTTCGACATTCTTCGAATATGCTAGAGTGGTACCAACACTGGCTTCGCCAGAACCGGTACTTATTTCTCGCTATATTTGGGGATTGATTAGCGAAATCCGTAATATCATTAAAGCTGCGAGACCCCGCACTATTGACGATGCGGTAGAATTAGCTAACACCCTAACTGACGAGCTGATACGCACAAGAGATGAAAATAGGAAAAAGGAACTGGCTCAGAAAATTACCCAAGGGTTTCGTGTAGGTAATAATAACTGAGGAACGGGGCAATCCTCAACTCCGTCGTTCTAAGGAATTGCAGAAAGAAACATTTTGAAAAATGCAATGTAACCTGCAAATTTTGCAAAGTTATAGGACATCGTGAAGAAGATTGCAGAAAGAAAACAAGGGTCTGCTATAACTGTGGAGAAGCAGAACATTTCAAACCAGAATGCCCTAAATTGGTTAAACCAGCAGACAACAAAGCCAAGATGGCCGACGGAGCTACTAAGAAGAATGTCAGAGCATTCCAATTAACTACTCAGGAGGCAGAACTCATTCCAGATGTGATAGCTGGTACGTTCCTAGTTCACAACCTTTACGCAAAAGTATTATTTGACTCTGGTTCAAACCAAATTTTATAAATACTTCATTCTGCCAAGCTCTTAACTTACCCTTGACCTACCTTAGGCAGATTTTTACAGTCGAAACTGCAGATGGAAATTCTGTTAAAATAGACAAGGTTTTGCAAAATGTAGAAATAGAACTTTCAGGTCATAAATTTTCTGCAAACCTGTTACCTATGAAATTAGCCGAATTCGATGTTGTGTTAGGAATGGATTGGTTAGTAGCCAACCATGCTGGAATCCTTTGTGATAAGAATTCTGTAGAAATTCATGCACCCACCGGAGAAGTAATCATGATTACAGGAGATAAGCCACGTAAACCCATGAAGTTCATTTCAGTAATGAAAATTTCTAGTTATGAACGAAAGCAAGGAATAGTATATATGATTTCAGTAATCATTAGTACTAAGGATAAAGAATTTAAGGAAATTCCTGTAGTCTCAGAATACCCAGATGTATTCCCAGAAGAACTCCCGGGATTACCACCCAACAGGGAAGTAGAATTTAGGATTCATCTAATTCCCGGAACTACACCGATAGCCAAGGCACCTTATCGGTTAGCACCCACAGAAATGTTAGAACTGAAAAAGCAATTAGATGAATTACTAAGTAAAGGTTTTATACAACCTAGTTCATCCCCATGGGGAGCACCAGTGTTGTTTGTGAAAAAGAAAGATGGGTCAATGAGAATGTGTATTGATTATAGAGAATTGAATAAGGTTACAATTAAGAATCGATACCCATTACCTAGGATTGATGACCTTTTTTATCAACTTCAAGGAGCTAGATATTTTTCTAAGATCGACTTGCGCTCCGGATATCATCAATTAAAGGTACAAGAAGAAGACATACCTAAAACTGCTTTTAGAACTAGGTATGGTCATTACGAGTTTACAGACATGCCCTTCGGATTAACGAATGCACCTGCAGCATTTATGGACATGATGAATAGAATCTGTAAACCTTACTTGGATAAATTTGTAATTGTTTTCATCGAAGATATACTTATTTATTCCAAAAGTCAGGACGAGCATTGTCAGCACTTGCATGCACTCTTAACTTTGTTAAGAAAAGAAAAGCTTTACGCCAAATTCTCGAAGTGTGAATTTTGGCTACAGGAAGTGCAGTTTTTAGGACACATGGTGAATCATGAAGGTATTCACGTAGATCCCTTTAAAATAGAAGCGATCACCAAATGGAAGGTTCCACAAACAGCTATGGAAATTATAAGCTTTTTAGGATTAGCTGGATACTATAGGCACTTTATTAAGGATTTTTCTAAAATAGCAGTGCCATTAACTAAGCTAACCTGTAAAGCGGTTAAGTTTGAATAGGGACCTAGGCAAGAAGAGGCTTTTAGGATTTTGAAGCAAAAGTTAACTAATGCCCCAATTCTAGCCTTACCAGAAGGAAATGAAGACTTTGAAGTATATTGTGATGCTTCTAAACTAGGATTAGGATGTGTGCTAATGCAACGCAAGAAGGTAATTGCGTATGCATCAAGGTAATTGAAAAAACACGAGGAAAAATATACAACTCACGACTTAGAATTAGGAGCCATAATTTTTGCCCTTAAAATTTGGAGACATTATCTGTATGGAAGTAAGTTTACTGTTTATACGGATCATAAAAGTTTAAGGTACATATTTGGGCAAAAAGAATTAAACATGAGACAAAGGAGATGGATGGAAATCCTAAGAGACTACTACTGTGATATTCAGTATCACGAAGGAAAGGAAAATGTAGTTGCCGATGCCTTAAGTCGTAAGTATCATGAGAAACACGATGGGTTCGTGCTCTTAGATTAAATCTACAGTTAGATTTAATGGAACAACTAAAGAAGGTTCAAGAAACAGCAATCAAGGACGATCCTGAAGGAATGAAAGGAAGAATAAAAGAATTAGAGCAAGGAAATGATGGAATTTGGAGATTCCATAAGAAAAGGATTTGGGTACCTAAGCAAGGAGAATTAAGAGATAAAATTTTGGAAGAAGCTCATAAATCTAGGTATACCATGCATCCTGGTAATAATAAAATGTACCAAGATTTAAGGAATAATTTCTGGTGGATAGGAATGAAAAAGGACATAGCTAGATATGTTTCTAAATGTCTTACTTGTTCACAAGTTAAGGCAGAACACCAGAAACCTTCAGGTCTACTACAACAATTAGAAATGCCCGTATGGAAATGAGAACTTATAACAATGGATTTTGTTACTAAGTTGCCCAAAACCAGAAAGGGAAGTGACGCGATTTGGGTAATTATGGATCGATTAACCAAATCAGCTCATTTTCTACCCATGAAAGAAAACTTTAGCATGGAAAGGTTAGCCAAGTTGTATGTAAATGAGGTAGTATCCTTACATGGAGTTCCACTCTCCATTGTATCGGATAGGGATAGTCGTTTCACTTCCCACTTCTGGAAAAGTTTCCAGGAAGCAATGGGAACCCGACTAAATTTAAGTACGGCATATCATCCACAAACAGACGGACAAAGTGAAAGGACAATACAAACCCTGGAAGACATGCTCCGGGCATGTGTGATAGATTTTGGTGGAAACTGGGATGATCACCTACCCTTAATTGAATTCTCCTATAATAATAGTTGTCATGCAAGCATAAAAGCTGCCCCATTCGAAGCACTGTATGGACGAAAATGCAGAACTCCAATATGTTGGGCAGAAATAGGAGAGAGTCAATTATCAGGTCCTGAAATTGTGCAAGAAACCACCGACAAGATCACCCAGATCAAGGAAAGACTGAAAACTGCTCGAGATCGCCAAAAGAGCTATGCAGATAATCGACGTAAGCCACTAGAATTTCAAGTCGGAGATAGAGTACTCTTGAAAATTTCTCCTTGGAAAGGAGTAGTACGGTTCGGTAAGAAAGGAAAGCTAAGTCCACGATACGTAGGACCATTTTCAGTAATCCAACGTATAGAACCAGTTGCCTATCGCTTACAACTACCAGAAGAGTTAGCTGGAGTACATGATGTATTTCATGTATCCAATCACAAGAAATGTCTATCTGACGAGTCCCTGGTAGTGCCTCTTCAAGATGTACAGGTAAATGAAAAGCTAAAATTTGTTGAGAAGCCATTACAAATAGAAGACAAAAAGATCAAGTTTCTCAAACACAAGCGACTCGTTCTGGTCAAAGTCAAGTAGGATTCAAAAAGAGGACCCGAATATACTTGGGAGCTGGAATCGGAGATGAAGCGAAAGTATCCTCACTTATTCCATTAAATCTCGAGGACGAGATTTTTATTAAGGTGGGGCGGATGTAACAACTCTCACCGAAACTATTATTTCTTATTATATTTGGTTCAATCGGAAACTCTAATTAAGACCCCCAAGTGATCCTGCATAAACCCTAAAATTTTCAGAACAATCGGAATCAGGATCAGGGCCCCTAAAACTCAGGGGGGGGTAAACCCTAGTTAGTATTATCTACACAGTTTTACGTGTATAACAAAATTTGACGAACGACCAACTCAGCAAGGCTACTTAGACACGGGGCTACCCTATGATAGGGTAGTACCCCTCGCGCCACGCGAAGACCCCTCGCGCCACGCGAGGGGGTCGGTTTTTGAGCTATAAGTAGTAGACTTTGGCACTTGCAATTTCGCGTTGGTTCGACGTAAAAATTCAATTCGTACACTGAGATATTGTAGAAACAGTCCTAAAACACACACAAATCACGAAACGCTGCCGCAACAACAGGGTAATAACTCGATCGCTGCTACGATTCAATGTCCGATCGATTGAAACTATCCAATGGATGTTTAAGTGCTGCCCGCATTAGGGTTATGCTTTGTCATTCGTCGTGAATTCGATGGATGTTTAAGTATCACACTTTGTCATTCGTTGTGAGGGTTTAATCTCGTGAGTTATCATAAATGTTGTATTAGTTACTAACCTAGTTTTGTGTGCATTGTTATTTAAACTAGGTTAACAAGGCTAATCAGTAGGCTAGACTCTGCCCGTATTAAATCTGCAATGTGAGTCATTCTCTTTTATCTAATTGCTTTCCAAAACCCTATTTATTTCAAAGTTATAATTACAGGGATTAAGTCTTTGTAATCTCCAAGTTACAGCCAGTATGTGGGGTTTTGCATACATTACTTGATAACTGTAACCATTGGACAACGGGTTAGCCAAGGGGTGATATGAGTACAATCACAGACACCATTGGACAACGAGATAGCCAATAGGTGGTCGAGTGATAAATATCGTGGGTAGATGGTTGATATGTATAAACATTGTAATCGCTCTTAATACTGTAAATTATAACAACACGTCGTTTTAGTAAAAAGAATGATTCACCAGTATTTCCCCGCTGACAAAACCTTTTTCAAACATGTTTCAGGTGATCTGTTCTGATCCAGGAAAAGTGTCGTGAAGCACTACAAGCTTAAGGAAGTGGCTCAATATAAATAAAGAAACATGTTTTGAAAAATAGGGGTTCCCAGTGAAATCGCCTTGATTGTAAATTACGGGGTTATTCCGAATTATGAAATAAAATAATCAGGCATTTTTCAGTTTTAAAAAGATCCTGCTAAAATCTTCCGCTGTCAACTCAATTAAATAAATACCACGGGATTTTCTGTCCAGCGGCTCCTGAACCGGGTCAAACCGGGCCGGGGCCGTGACACCAAACCTAATAGCGCTATCAACTAATAACCCGATTGCCCTATAAGCAACTAACCCGGTAGTATGATGGGACTTAAGTGATAGAAAGTGAGTGTATTATCCAACATCAAAATTTACTGAGAACCGCCTCATATTCCCTACAAGGATATGGGTTTGTGAAAACTGCCTCACATCCCCTACGAGGATGTGGGTTTATGAAAACTCGTTTACTTGTTTGCCTGTTTGATTGTCCCCACCGGACGCATGCTTGTTTTGAGAGAAGTGAACTCACCTTTGATTTGCTCGGTAAGACTAATTACTCTTTCACATTTAGTCAATCAAGTCCTAGTATGGTTACCACAGTGATCAGTTTTGATATACAATCAAACCACTTACTAGAACAGATAATAAGCATTGTCACATAGCACACAGTAACATCTAAACCAAATACATGTTCATGTTACTATTTTAAGTCATCACATAACAGGTTGACAGTCAAAATATACGTATTATGAGGAGCGGTCCAGTCGCGTACAAGGCCAAAATGATTTCGTATCTTTCTAAGGTCATGTGCTCGGCCCAAACACCGCAGCCCAACATTGCATTGTGCGATTGGGCTGCCTTGTGCGACTGGCCTGCCTTGTGCGACTGGGTCGGCTTGTGCGACTTGACGTGTCTTGGCCCATCCTTGTGCGACCCAAATATAACTAGCCCAGATCATGAGATGTGCGATTGAGGCCCTATTGTGCGATCCATAAATCTTGTGCGATCACAGCCAAGATGTGCGATCCACTACCTCGTGCGACTGACTTGGTCAAAACTTCCCAAAATTCCCATAACCGTCCCACTAATTCCGATTCAACAGTTGTGTGACCAAAATAATCGCACAATCCAAATTTTATGGCAATACCCTAACCTTCTAACAGATTCATCATGAGCCAATATTTCCAAATCAAATCAAGTAGCAAGGAATGTTAATATCATGAACAAACCATCGACCCTAATCTCAACATACAAGCAACCCGAACACATATTTTAAATTATGCACATCATCTAAATCGATTTACTCATTCGAATCCTAGACCATCGATGCAATTTATATGGCTTCCGAACGAGAAATTAACACAATGTTTTACTGATTTCATGCACTTATATCATTGTTGTTTTTAACACATTCACATAAACCCTAGATTATGCTTAAACCATATTCATAATCAAACAACATGTATGATTTAAGAATCATAAGGAAAATCAATCAAACCAACGCAGGATTACTAACCCCAAGGATTTTGTACACACAGAAAGGTTGGAATGATCCAAAGGAAGCTTCGAACAAAGAAGAAGTGGTTGCCGGCGAGTTATGGGGAGGAGGAAAAGAGGATTAGGGTTTGCTATGATTTAATGCTATAAAGATTATGGGAAACTACTCCCAAAATTGAGTGTGTAAATGCCCACTCATGCGAGCCGGGCCCTTCTCGGGTTTCGAAGGAGTTTTGGGCTGAGAACACAATGGATTGGATGTGGTGTGCGGCTCGGATGGTTTGGTGCGACGAGAAATAACATAAGTACCACATTCACATAACAGATAACACATAACTCGAAATCATGCACTTATAATTAGTTGTATAATGTTCAGGTAACATACAACGCAAGACAAAAAGGATTAATACGATGAAAGATTTCTAAAAAAAGTACGGGTTGTCACATCATCCCTAACTTGAAAGAAATTTCGTCCTGAAATTTGATATGCAGTCTCAGAGGAGTGACGATAAGTAGATCAGGATGACTGTGGATTTCCCTCGGGTGCCACATCATCCCCAACTTGAAAGGGAATTTCGTCCTGAAATTCACTGGTTGCATCAGGATTAGATTGGTTAGTTGGGAAAAGGTGAGAATACTTGAGCTTCATCTGATCCTCACGTTCCCATGTGAATTCTGGTCCACGTCTTGAGTTCCAAGGAACTCTTACGATTGGAATTCGACTGTGTTTACGGACCTTGACTTCCCGATCCATAATTTAGATGGGTTCTTTGACAAACTACAATTTGTCGTCGATTTTCAGTTCTTGGAATGGTACAACAAGTGTTTCATCGGACAAACACTTCTTTAGTTGCGAAACATGAAAGACATCATGGACGTTACCCAACTCACCAGGTAACTCGAGCTTGTAGGCCACTTTACCAATTCGCTCCAGAATTTTGAATGGCCCAACATAATGTGGATTGAGTTTGCCGCGCTTCCCAAAGCGCACCACACCCTTCCAGGGTGAAACTTTTAACATAACTCGATCACCTATAGCAAACTCCAAAGGTTTTCTACGCTTATCAGCGTAGCTTTTCTGATGATCACGCGCTGCCGCCATACGATTTCTGATCTGGACAATCTTCTTGGAGGTTTCAAGCACAAGTTCTGGACCTGTGATTTGGCTGTCACCCACTTCAGCCCAACAGAGAGGAGATCGACATTTCCGTCCGTAGAAAGCTTCGAACGGAGCTGCCTGTATACTGGTATGGTAACTGTTATTGTAGGAAAACTCCACCAAGGGCAACTGTCTCTCCCAACCTTTACCAAAATTGATAACACATGCTCGCAACATGTCTTCTAATGTCTGGATGGTTCACTCACTCTGACCATCTGTTTGAGGGTGATAGGCAGTGCTCATGTCAAGACGTGAGTCAAACGATTTGTGCATCGCTTGCCACAAATCGGATATGAAGCGTGGATCACGATCAGAGATAATAGAGGTTGGCACCCCGTGCCTAGAAACCACTTCCTTAAGGTAAACGGCAGCTGTAACATCCGTCAAAATGGGTTCCCAAGAATCCGACCCGTTTTGAAATTCAGCTCTTAATCCTTGAAACTCGAAAGCTTTGCGAAAGGGTTAATCGTCGAAAGACCTTTTATCCTTAATTCGTTATAAATATGGGTATCTATTTATTTATTGGTTAATTAATTCAATTAATTAATTTTACAATTTAAAAGTTTTATTCTTTTATTTTTAAAAAATTAATGTAGTCAGTCTCGTTAGATTTTAAAGTTAGTTTAAGGCGATACAAGTTAACCAAGTTAACCTTTATAGTTAACTAAGTCTTTATAGTTAAGGGGTTATTGCTAATACTTTATAAAATCAAATATATTAACAATCATAGTAATGAATGAGTATATCCATATAATTGACATATTTTATAATATGTTTTTCTTTCATTTGATTTTAACTAGTGGATTTCTCTATGCGCTTCGCGGCAGGAATCCGGTCGATATTAGTTCACTTGCACATTAAGACATAGGGGAAAAACACATTGTAATGGCATATTCTGGAATCACCGAAAAATTACATCGTTATTTAAAACTAAATCGTAGAATCGTTGATTGTCTTCTTAATTTGAAATAACTAATTAAAAAAAAATAGTTGGTTATTAACATAAAAGTAAAATTAACAAATAAAAAACTTAATCATGTTTATAATAAAATACCTCTGTGAAAATAATAATAAAATATATATTAATTAATAGTTTATGACTTATTGATAATAAAATAAAGAAATTAAATTTACTGTTCATGATCAATTTCTATTAATATATATAATTTGGATATATTACCAAAAAAAAAGAAAAAAAGAATTAATTTTATAACCACAAATTGACTCCATTCAGCCGTAGAATTCTCAATCAAGGCCTAAAGAACATTTCTATTTCTTATGGAATATGTATAGCAACCTTACATTTGAAATTCTCTTTTAAAACAAGTTGCCGCCAAACAGTGCCAGCAATAACTTAGCCATGAATTCTATTTCGGTTACTCGCTAGTGCCAGCAATAACTTAGCCATGAATTTATCCCTTCCCCTAGCCCAGTTGGTAGTTGGGCCGGTGTCCTCTTCATGAGGCGCCGGTTCGACTCCTACTTGTGGCGAAAGGGTTTGGGACCGATCAATGATGGTTTGTTCCTACCGAGGCATGGTTCGATCCTGAGGGCAACCCGGGTTTACCCAGCTGTTACCCCAGCGAGTCTCTCGTGTGGGGGCAGTATGGTTTCCGGGCGAAGGTCAGCTTACGAGATGGTCGGAACCCGATAGAACATCGCGTCCGGAGGGCGGGGCTGACGGGGGATTGTCTTTGACAAGAACCCGGTGACCACTAAGGTCCTGTACATAGAAAGTCACCCTTAAAAAAAACTTAGCCATGAATTCCATTTCGGTTACTCGCTGATTACTCGGTGATTGGCAATTGATATACGCGTTTCCGTTTTTAGAACCTGCCTATATATCATCATCCCTCATCTCATAAACTTCACCTCTCACTCCCTCGCAAAACCTTATTATCACCCTCTAATCAAGTTCTCGACACTCTCTCTACTCACAAACACCCTCACACAATCACCACAACTTTCGTAGCACCTGCACGCGCAACCGGAGTATCGCCGGAGTCCCTCAACCCATCGGTAACTGTTGAATCTTCGCCGGAGAATACGAGTTCGATGGAACCCAACACGACTTGTTTCGGTATATATTATCTTTTTCCTTTTATCCTTTGTTTAATCCGCTGTTGTTATATATCGTTTCTCGACATTCTATACGACTCGCTCGACTAAAATTATGAGAATGATACATAATAGTCGATCTTGTTCCTTTTGTATAAACATTTCTACTGTGTTTAATGCATAAGTAATTAAACCGGTACTTTCATTTGATTTTGCTTATTTACTGTGAACTCATAACAATATAATGTGAGCAAACTGCCATTTTGGTCCCTGTGGTTTGGGCACTTTTGCCATTTTAGTCCAAATCTCAAACTTTTTACATCTGAGTGAGGCAGGTTACAATTCCTGGATAGTTGAAATTTGAAATGTTGTTACTTATAAATGTATGAGTGTTGCAGATAGTGTACCAGACTACGATCCCGAAAGCTGAGTCTAAGGGGGAGTCTGAAGACCAGCTCAAAGCAAGGGGGAGCTTGTAGCAGGAAAGAAAGGTGTCGATCCCTAAAGCACGGAAGCTTGACGAAAGATGGAGCCTGAAGAAAGAAAGAGCCAGAGATAGATTCTGGTACAACATTCGAAGATAGAAGCTGATCAAAGAAGATAAAGATTGATAGGATGCTTACAGTGTTAGACAATTTGGAAAGAGCATGAAGACCGATCAAGACTGAAGATGTGTCATGATAAAGACTCGACACTGAAGACTTCGTCAACATCCAAGGGGGAGTCTGTTAGTGCACTATGTCTATTGACTTCATCTTGTATCGAGTCATGTAATAGGATAGGATAGAATGACCAGTGCTCAGGGTACTAGAAACGTATTTTAGCAGGTTAACTTGTAATTTCGTTTGAATGTGTCAGTGGCAAGTTCAAATGAAATTACATTAACTAATTTCGTTTGAAAGTGTCCTGGTCAGCTTCAAACGAAATCACCATAACTATATATAGGGCACTTGGTTTGTTCATTTGTAACTTTCGGATCTGAGTAGCGAAGCTCTGCCGAATCGTCTCTAGGTTGTAAATCAGTGTTAAATCAATAATAGAGACATTATAATTACATCGAGCGTCCGTTTCATTGATTCCGCCTCTGATTCGGATAAACAACTCTTCTGATCGACTCATTCAGGTCGTACAACGATCCTACAAGTGGTATCAGAGCTCAGGAGGAAGAGTTTAGCTTGATATCTTCATTTTTCTGACTTCTACACCTTCTTTTTCAAATTGGACAAGATTCTACGGTCAAAATGGATTAAATTTTTCACAGTACATGCGAAACAGTGTTTTAACAAACCCTTGAGAGTTTCAGATCAAAATTCGAAGTAAAAGTGACAAAAATGGGACAAAAACGTAATTCCATTTGAATGAGCTTCGTAATTTCGTTTGAAACTAGCACCTGATCTCGTTTGAATCAGTAATCTCGTTTGAAATATCTGAGTAATTTTGTTTGAAATGTGGTATTTCGTTTGAAAGGTCATCAACTGAATTCGTTTGAAAGGTCATCAACTGATTTCGTTTGAAGCAAGTTAATCAAGGGATTTCGTTTGAAGCTAGTCAATCAAGTGATTTCATTTGAAGCTTGTTAACCAAGTGATTTCGTTTGAAACATAATTTCGTTTAAAGATTGCTATTCCGTTTGAAAGTACAATTTCGTTTGAAAGTGGAAATTCCGAGTCAAGATCATTTCGCATCAACCGAGTCTCATTCTGTTTCAGGATAATTCTTATTATTGATTCTGATTGTGTTTGTTTGTTTTGTTCTCCAGGTGATTGAAGATATACGAATTGTGGATTTCAAGAAACTGTTTGAAGATGTCGAGCAGCGGTGAAGAATTTTACAACACATTCTACAATGCGTTCACTTCAAAATCGACAGAAAGAAGATCTGATATGAGAGAATATTCGAAAGAGATTTCAGAGAACTTGAAGTATGAGAATATGTATGGAAGCCAACAGAAACCACCGAAGCTAATGAAGATTGAAGATTATAACTGGTGGAAAAATCGGTTTGAGGGTTGGGTAAAAGCGTTTGCTTCTGAAAGTTGGTTAAAATTGAAATATGGATATACAGAACCGGTAAAAGAAGGAGGAGAGTTAGTAAATGAAAAAGAGTTCACAGAATTAGATGTTAAAAATATTGTAGCTGAAAACAAAATGATTACATTGATAAAACAGTCAGTGAGAGAAGATATTATTTCGTTACTTAAACAAGAGAAAACATCGAAGAGTTTATGGGAAGCTTTAGAGAGAAAATGTGTAGGAAGTAATGAGATTGTAAAAAACAAAAAGAAATTATTGCGTAAAGAGTTTGATCTATTTGGCTGTATGAAAAATGAATCTGTTTGTAAAATGATTGAGAGATTTGGGCATCTAAAGATGGAGCTGGCTAGACACAAAATCACATACACTCAAGAGGAGCTGGTTGATAAATTGTTTGACTCATTGCCGAATGATCAAGATTGGTAATACTTCGCCTTAATGTTGAAAAACACAATCAAGTTTGAAGATTTAACAGTGGATTTGCTGATCGAAAGACTTGAAAGCCACGAGTTGGAGATAAAGAGATCTAAAGTCAACAATCCAGCTCATCAGCAGAATGTGGAGTTATACTACAGAGGAAATCTACCACAGGCTGGGTCTCCAAGAACAGCATTTTCTGCAGAAAGTTCAAATTCTGTAAACAATGAAAGTCCTCACAGTGGTTTTCACAGTGGATCTTTTTCAACAACATTGAGCCAATCTGCATCAAAGAATGTATTCCAATGCAACATTGCAGTTGATTTGAAGAATACTCAAAATTTCAATGAGAAGTCTGCAAAGCAACAGATGGTCTTCTTAGCATCTGTGTTGTAGTCATATGAAAGTCTCGTTGCAGGGAAGATAGGCAACACCAACCTAACTAAGGAAGATTACGATCAAATCGATCCTGAGGAGATGGAATTGATCGATATACGGTGGTGTATGGCTAGTGCAGTGAGGAGGGCACAACGTTTTATGGAAATTACTGGAAGGCAGTCTATTGGTGGACCTTCTACCAAGTTAGGCTTTGACAAATCCAAAGTGACATGCTTTAAATGCAAACAGAAAGGTCATTTTAAACGTGAGTGCAGAAATGCTTATGCTGATGATACTGCTAATCCGTTCAAGGAAGATTACTACAAGAAAGCAATATATCATCAGAACAAGTCTGAACCTCCCAGAATGAAGCAGGTTGAAGAAAAATCAAGAGCTCTTGCAGTTATCCATGACGATGAAGGTTTTGACTGGAGCGAGTTGTTACCAGAGGAGGATGCAGTTGGATATGCATTTGTGGCTAATGTTGATCATGATCTATGGTGGAGAAGAGATTATGTGAGATGGGAAATTGAAAAATTCAGAGAACCATTCAAAGAAGCCCAGAGATCCAAAAGATGGAATGACGAATTGGAATGTTACATGGATCCACGGGGTAATGCAGTTGTTGACCCATCAAAGGTGGATTTTGAAGCTGTAACAAATTTGTTTCCAAGTCAGGCTACTTTCAACACAAGAAGGTTATCTGATAAAGAATATTTTCCAGATTTATTGAACAAAATAAAAGAAGTTTGTGAAGCAAGTCTACCAAAGGTGGTAGAAATGAAGAAGAGAAAAGAAGAAGAGTTGAAAAAGATGGTAGAAGAAGTGAAGATTACTGCAAAGCTTGCTGCTGAAGAAGAGCAGAAAATTGAAGAAGAACAGAAAGAAGAAGAAGAGAACAAAGAGGAAGTTGAGACAGAAGAATCATCGGTGCTGAAAGAGACTGAGGTAAATGAATCTTCTGACTTGTCAAATGCTGAAATTATTGATAACAATGAAAACCAGTGAAGGAATTGCATAGAAATGTGCAAAGCCTGTATTGAAAAAGATGAAATAATCAAAACAAAAGATATTGAAACAAACAAACTTGAAAATGTTTTCAAAATAAAATGTAAAGAAATGATTGAAAAAGAAGAAATTTTGAAACTAAAGGTTGAAAAGCTGACACAGAAGTGTCAAGATCTTGAAAAGGATAATGATGTGTATAAACAAATGTGTACAGCAAAATGTGTTGGTTGTGTTGAAAAAGAAAATAAGTTTCAAGTTTTTCAAAAAGAGTATGATGATTTGAAGAGGTCGAGTCAGAGAGTACAAGAAGCTGATGATACTTTGAAGAGCCAAGTCAAATGTTTTGACCAAAGATTGTCTGAAACTTTAATAACTGAAGAACTGTATGAGAGAAAGTTTAAAGAAAAGCAACTTGAATTAAACAAGTGTGTTGATGAAGTTGCTAATCTCAAACAAGTTCTGGCTGAAAAAGAAAAGGTTGTTACCAAACTTCAAAGTTATCATAACTCTTCGTACATTCTCGAACGCATTTTCAACATCACACCAGATGACAAAGATACTGACAAGAATAAAAAAGGTATTGGTTCAGAATTTCATCAGGTACCACCACCATTGAGAAACAATTATACTTTTTATGATGAGGAAAAGGTGGCAAAAGGTCTGAACATAGTTGACCAATTACCTGAAAGTATCGATGTGACTTACACCAAATCTGATGAAGCTGATGATTCAGAGGTGGTAAGTAAGGTTGTTGATAGCGTTCTGAAAGATGAGTCTACAAAAGGTAAGTCCGAATCACAGGATGAAAATGAAGGTAATTTTCATGATGAGTATCTGAAAAACATAAAATCTAAGAAAGTTGTGAATGATGATTCAAAAGGATTGGTATATACCATGATTGGATCGGACAAACTATTCTTAGATATTGTATTCCCGATTCAGAATGTGATTTCAGAGAAAATTGATAAAGTTTTTAAGATGGTTGAGATTGAAAAGTCAGAAATTTCAAAATTTGCTGGGAAAAACAAGAAAACTTTTTATAACAAACCTGGTTTCAAGAAGAAAAACATGAAGGCTGGGTTGGGTTATAAGAAGAAACAGAATTGGAAGAAAAATGAAGTGCCAAATTCTCAGGCAAAGATGAGTTTTGTTCAAGGAAAAAGTTTTGAAGAAGAGGAAAAACTCAAATTTAGACAACAGTCTAATGAAGAGTTTTGTGCTCAAAAGAAAAGGCAACAACCACAGGTTAAAGATGTTTCAAAAAGAACATGTTTTAAGTGTGATCAATTAGGACATCTTGCACGAAAGTGTCCGAATCTGAAACCTGTGGATGTTGACAAAAAGAAGCCTGAAAATGTTGAGAAAAAGAAATCTGAGAATATGAAACAAAGGTCGACCAGATTTGATTCAAAACAAACTTGGAGGTATAACACAAACAAGTTTGCTTCGAATCAAAATTGGAAATCAGACTCGAGTAAGTTTGGTTCAAGACAGGCCTGGAATTCTCACACACCCAGAGTTAGAACAACACAAAGTTGGAAAACATCTGTTGATATGACAAAACCCCAAGAGTTTTGGAAACCAGAAGTTGTTGTTCA
This sequence comes from Helianthus tuberosus, assembly GCA_030545235.1. NCBI lineage: Eukaryota > Viridiplantae > Streptophyta > Magnoliopsida > Asterales > Asteraceae > Helianthus > Helianthus tuberosus. The sequence goes on from JARYGA010036202.1 coordinate 28,118, forward strand.
AAAACAAAATGTTCAAAAAGAATCACATTTTTACAAAAGAGGTACTCCGAAAGGTCAAACATGGAGTGTTAAGAAACAAGTGACTTCGGTAAAAGATGAGAAAGTTGAAGTTAAAGTTGAAAAAGTTTTTAATGATAAAGATTTTCCGAAATTGAATGATACATATTGTGTTGAAATGCCTAAGGTTCAACAGACCTGGGCTAAATTGTTCAAGTAATCAAGTAGTTTGAATGTGCAAGTGCTCAACAAATCTAAAGATTGTGAGATTGGAAGTTGGAGCAGCCTGGCACAACAGGAGGAGAAGGCTGCTGAACCCTGGTTTGGTTGAACATAGAGTTTATTGTTTTCTGTACATAAATAAACAATATTTCAAAAACCCTAAAAATTTGAAAAACTTAAAAACTAAAAATATGTTTTTATTTTGTAAAAAAAATTTTGAAAAATCAAAAATATGTTTGTTTTTAAATTTGTCAAAAATTAAAAAAATGTTGCTTGAATACGCTGAAACCCTCACGGCTGAACAAACATGATTAATTTCACAAGATTGAAAAACGGTTTTCAAACTGTAAATATCAATGTGTTGTAAATCATGGGGGTATATTAGATTTTCTGCATATCAGAGCACTTTAAGCAGAAAATGGATGGCGAGACAAAGCTATCAGTATTGGTTGTCAAATTTTCTTTATATGATTTTGCATTTTAGGGGGAGATATATTGTTGTCAGAAAATACAAAAACATTTGAAAAAATTGAAAATGACAAAAACATGATAAAACCTATTGGCAAAAAGACAAAAACATTAAAAATAAAAAATGAGTTTTTGTGTAAAAAGAGGACATGATAGTACATCAGTAGACAGTTACAGT
>JARYGA010036203.1:0-13455 GCA_030545235.1 Helianthus tuberosus
ACTAAACTAAAAGTGACGAGCTAAGCATGTTAAAACATGCTTAACTAAGTTAGAAAATAGGTTTTGATATCAAAACAAACGGTTTTGATATCCTAAAGTAGTTTGGTTACAAAATACGCGTAAATGCGCATTTTGGCCGAAACTTCGACTCGTCACTGAGCCTAGATAACGTGGTAATCAGTAGGTATAGTCACTAGGGGCTATAACCATCGTGATTACACTCACGTTATGAAGTTCAAACGAACTTCACATTGACCATAAACTGGTCAATGCAGAAAGTCAAACGCAGTTTGACTTTAACGCTAAAACGAATGAAAAGAACGAAAGAACACTTACAGAAGGTCCCCGCAAGATTTGATTCCGATTTTTCTCTCAGGTAGGAAGCATATACTTCCACTTAGAGAGCATAAATCAGATTTCAAATTGTGGGTTTTGAAGTGAAATGGATGGGGTATATATAGTATTTCTAGAACCGTTAAGATCGTTCCTCGAAAACTGAGCTTTGATCTGGACCTTACATGTGTGCCCATGGTTTTCTAAAACCATGGGAGCCCCTAATATGGACTATGTTCATTGAATACCAGCCCATGGTTTTGCAAAACCCTGGGTGAAAACCATCAACACTTCAAAATGGACTAGGTTCATTGAATCTGCCAGAAATTTAAAAAATGGTCCCTGCACTTGTAAAACTTGATTTTTTGGCACTTTTAAGCCCCGTTAACCCCATTTCAAGGCTCTAAAATAAAGTTAAAGTATAGGAAACTTAAAATATGCTTAAAAACATCTCGGATGTCGGTTCGTTTGGTCGTACGGTTGCGTTATTCGCTTAATTACGACGGAAGCCGTAACGAACGCAAAAACGATCCAAATTAAGCGACGAATGGAATTTTATCATGCCAAACACTAAAATAAAATATTTTAATGCTTACATAAATTTTTGGATGTTCGGATGTATTCAGAACGTAAGTTATGCGCGAAAAAGCAAACTTATGCACTTTTTGACGCTTTTAGTCCCTGAATGAGCATAAAGTTTATTTTAGCATACCGAACCCCTCAAAGCCTATTTCTAAGCTATGTAAAGGTTATTTAGGGTATGTTTAACTTATGATAAAGTTCCAAAATGTTCGTTACTATACAAATCGACATAGTTTCGCAGTTTGACACAAATAGTCCCTGCGATCGAACAAAGTTGATTTCGACACACCAAACCATTCAAAACTTATTTCTAAGTTATGTGGAGATTATTTAAGGTATGTTAAGCCTATGTCACTATTACGGAGTGTTTTTTACATTATACTGACTGCGTTTAAGCACCAGTTTGCGTATAGCCTTCCAGAAAGCGATTTAGAGCTTGAAATTGGAATCGAATCAAATTGTAAAATCACTAAAAACAATTACACATATAATAACACCAAAACACATATAATAACACCAAAGCACATTGTTTTATTAATAATCATCATTGTTTTACATCGTACATCGATTACAGAAACACAGTTGTCACAAGGGTATTGTTGTCAAAAACAAAGCCAGACTTGTGGTTCAAGGTTATAGACAAGAAGAGGGAATAGACTATGATGCGACATTTTATCCTGTAGCAAGACTTAAAGCTATCAGATTGTTTTTAGCTTTTGCTGTCAACCACAACATCAAGGTGTATCAAATGGATATAAAGCGTGCTTTCCTTTATGGCAAAATACAGGAAGAGGTATATGTCTGCCAACCTCCTGGTTTTGAAGATCCTTTTTATCCTGATCATGTCTACAAGATCAATAAAGCTTTGTATGGCTTGAAACAAGCACCAAGGGCCTGGTGTGAAACTCTTTCCACTTTTCTAATCTCCATAGGTTTTACAAGAGGTAAAATTGATAAAACACTATTTTTAAAATGGAGAGGAAAAGATTTGATGATTGTCCAAATTTATGATGATGACATCATCTTTGGAAGCACATGTAATTCCATGTGTGAAGAGTTTAGACAACTCATGACAGAAAAGTTTGAAATGAGTGCCATGGGTGAACTCTAATGCTTTCTTGGTCTCCAAGTTAAGCAATTGCAAAATGGAACTTTCATTCATCAAAGCAAATATGTAAAAGATCTTTTAAATAAATTTGACATGAATGATTGCAAACCATGTAGTACACCCATGGCAACCACAAAGCTTGTCATGTCTGATGAAAAAGATGACTTGGTTGATCAGACTTTATATAGAAGCATGTCTTTATTGTACCTAACTACATCAAGGTCAGACATCATGTTTGCAACATGTGTCTGTGCCAGATCCCAGTCAGCATCTAGGAAGTCTAATCTCATTGCTGTGATAAGAATATTCAGATACATAAAAGGTGATCCCACACTTGGTATCTAGTATCCTGCTAATGAGAATGTCAAGCTTTCAGGTTAGTCAGACAGTGATTTTGCTGGATGTAACACCACAAGGAAGTCTACATCAGGAGGGTATCAATTCCTAGGCAATTGCTTAGTGTCTTGGCAAAGCAAAAAGCAAGCAGTTGTTTCCACATCCACTGCTGAAGTAGAATATATTGTTGTTGCAAGATGTATAACCCAACTGTTGTGGCTTCAAAACCAGTTACTGGATTTTGTAATAACTGCTCTAAAGACTCCTCTTATGTTGGACAGTCAAGCAGATAGAAATATCATCAAAAATCCAGTATCCCATTCAACCACCAAGCACATTGACATCAGACATCACTTTTTGAGGGATTGCTATGAAAAATGTTTGATTTCTCTCCATCATGTTCCAACTAAAGATCAACTGGCAGATGTGTTAACAAAAGCATTAGACACATCTACCTTTGAAAGTCTGATCTCTAGAATTGGCATGCTTAACTTGGATTAGAAGGCAAAACCTTCTTTTTCATGAATAAAAAGTATTAAAATGTTTTGAGAAAATAAAATATCCACCCTTAAAAATAGCTTAAAATGATATTTTTTTTCATAAATCCTTAAAAGTTTGTCCATATTCACTGATGTTTTAAACCTCTGATTGGTTGAAAATTCAGCCACTGCTGAAAGACAACCTCTGTTCTCATTTCTTTTGTTGACCACTGATTGACCAAACAACTGTCGTTTCAACCTCTGATGTCTATCCACTAATAGATAAAATTAGCCACTGTTCTCACATACACTGTACCCAACCACTATTGTTGCCCAACAGTGGTTTCCAAACAACTGTCATCCACTTTTCATCAGAGGATTGCCACATGGGCAGATGTTAACCGTCCGATCTTTGGAACCGCTGCCACATCAGCATTCACTTTTTCCCTTTTATAAAACAATGTTTAATCCCCAAATAGAGCTTTTACTCGCTGTATCGAATTCAAAAATTCTCCAAAACGGTTTCCATCTTCTTGCTCACTTCTTCTTCAACCTTTCTCAATTTCTAACTCCGATCATGGCTCTGATCATCAAACACCCTAATAACTACCTCTGCACTTTTGAGAAAATCGATATAAATACCGACTTTCACTCAACAATTGACATCCTGTCATCCTCAAAATACGAAACACTTCTTACTGCTGATGCACCAATCTACCAAGACACACTCAGCGACTTCTGGGCGAATGCCACAATTGAGGAACAAGGCAATGATCCATTTGATATAACTTCAAAAGTCGGAGGTGTATTGGTTGCCAAAATCCCCACTACCATATCAGAAACATTTTAGATGAATGACTTGGCAGGTAAAACTTCTTTCACAAAAAATGAGTTTCAAACAGACTTGATTGAAAGGGGTTATGATGGACAGTTGAATAAAGCTACCATGTATAAACCAAATTTTCCACCACCAATGAAATTCCTGTTCCATACCCTTTTAACTTGTCTTTCAAATAAAACCACTAATTTTAATGAAATACCTCTGAAAATACAGTACTTGGGGTATGCATTTATGACAAACACTGATTTTAACTACTCCCAACCACTGTTTACTGATTTGGTTAACAATTTGAAAACATTAAAAATGGGAAGAATGCTGCTTTCCTTATGTTTCCAAGATTTTTAAGCTACTATCTGCAAAATCATGTTCCACAAAAAGCTTCTGAAAAAGGTATTGCTTTTAAAATAAATAGTCTATCATCTGAAACTTTTACTCATCTTATGGCCAAAGAGTTAAATGTTTCCAAAATAAAAGCAAAGAGGTCTGAGCAAATTTTAGTTGAGTCCACATCTGCTCCTCAAACCTCTGTTGCTGAGTCCACTGCTCATGGCTATCACAGCACCACAACCACTGCTGTGAATCCCCCACCATCAAAACCCAAAAAAACCAAATACAAATCCAAAAAGCCAACCAATCCCACAAAATTGGGTCCTTTGGAAGATGAGATCACGGAGCTTAACCCTGTGACAACACAAATGTCACTAGAAACCACTGTTGCTACTTCCTCACAACATGTGGAAAAATCTCAACCTGAAAACCTAACTCCTCATGCTTCCTCTCATAAAAGGAACATGTTTTAATCACAGGGACACCACAATATGATGCCATACCCTCATTTGAGAGTATGCTCAAAAGCTTTCTCCCGGGGCAATGTCTTTTTCTACACCACTCCCTTCATCTCCTATTCCACCAACCTTTATACCACTGTTTGAAGCTATTGACACTCAGAAAATAAGCAACCCCTCTCACCAACACATTACTGAGAGTATAACTTCAACAATAGCTGCGTCTGAACCTGTTCAAATAGCTATCCCACAAATAGTTGAGGAGGCTACACCTCTTGAATTTCATGAAATTCTTAATGGTATTTTAAGTAGAGCAGCTACTAAAATGTTGAATCAACTTATTTACATTTGGATAGTAGTTTCGTCTCTAAGACTCCCTTGAAGGAAACCACTGCTGTGGCTACTACGGTAACCACTGATGAAAAGGGAGGTCCCCAGTACCAAGACAAAGGGGCATCTGCTAATGGTGATTTGGAGTCTACTCCTATGACAAAAGAAGATACAACCACCTCTAGTGGGAATTCAGGTGATCCTATTAAGTTAGGTGATGAATTAAAATACAAGGATTCGACAGAGAGGATGTCATCTATTGAAAACACTGTTGGAGAAATGAAAGGTCTGATGAAACAGTTGGTGGATGCTTCCAAAAGTCAGCCTAGTCATCAGTGACTCTCTTAGGAGCTTTGGAATTCAGTACAACCAATACTTGCTGCTCAGAGGGAATTGGCTGAATTTCAACATAACTCACTCATGGAATTGATCAGAGTTATAGTTGAAGCAAGATACAAGGATACTAAGGTAGATATAAGTGGTATCAAAGAATCCCTTGCAAAATTCACTTGCACTTCCCCTATACCTATTTTTGAAAAAGAAGATCAGGATGATGCCAAAAAGGGGAGAAAGATTCTATGAGAAAACTTGATGTTGACCCCAAAGCAAAACCAAAAGGTCAACCAAAACAAAAGCCATAGTCTACCAAAGAAACTTCTGCAAAATCTTCTGAAAAATCCGATGCTGGAAAGAAAAAGGGAATTGATGAGACCCTTAATAAACAGATAGATGAAGAGATTTTGGCAAAGCAGAAGATAAAAGACACATCAGAAAGCTAGGCAGATGTTTGGAAGTAGGAACAGGAGAAAAGATGAAAAGAGAAAATCAAACACAAAACATTGGCACTTCTAATAGAAGAAAATCATTCAGATACAACAGTCCTCCAATTGCCACATTGCCCCAAACCACTGTTGCTTCTAAAAAGCATCAAACCACTGCCACAACCAAACCAAACCCAAAGCATCACCTCAAAAACCACCACTGAAGAAGTAGAAAACAGCTTCATCACCACCATCATCTTCCACAAAATCAACAGATGTTGATGCTACAAAAGCATTAGCATATGTTAGATCAGTTGTTGAGACACTAGTGGTTTCAACAGTTGTTAGCCAAACCACTGCTCCCATCCACTTTGATCCTCCACCATCAACACAACCGCTAACACCTCAAAGATTCCCTTCACAATCACCCTTTTCACCTAAACCACTTTCTCCATCAAAAACTACTCTTCCTCCCAAATTTGCCTATGTCAGAAAAAGTAAATTTGTTATGCTTGAAGAAGAAAAAGAAATTCCATCACCAATTCCTTTATCATCTACTTCTGCACAAATTATTCCACCCTCATCATCTTCATAAGCAAACCCACTCTGTTGGTGCACACATCTGTCGTCTTCGTCTTATATCTAGTCTCAGATACGTTGCAGTTCGGAAGAAGAATGTTGTCATCATTATTGATGATGACATCATACATATGACATCATCGATTACATCACGTGAAGACAAATGCACAAAACATAATATTAGTTCTCAAAGTTCACGTGAAAGATATTTTGCTAGAAGACAAAATAGTAAATTGTAATATTTCGCTCAAACTTACATCCGTAGGTGATTCCGCCCGGAATCATAAAAGTTAATTCCGCTCCAAACATTACTGTGTCATCTCGGGCAGAATCAACAGGCCTATATTTAGGTCTCTTTGAGCGAAATCATTAGTAGAGTTCTTGTATTCCATGCCGAAGCTCTGCCGGTGTGAAGATCGATTGTAATCAGACGTTTAATCAATGAGCGAAATCATTAGTAGAGTTCTTTTATTCCATGCCGAAGCTCTGCCGGTGTGAAGATCGATTGTAATCAGACGTTTAATCAATACAATCAGTGAATTAAGTGAAAATCAAGCTGTTACTAAGTCTATTTCTTGTTTTCTGCACCTGAAATAGATCAAAACCTCTCTAAACGACTCATTCAGATCAGTCGAACGATCCTACAATTGGTATCAGATCCAGTTGGAGAAGTTTTGCAAATTACAGCCTTATTTCATCGAGAATTCTAGTTTCTACACCTTCTTTCATCAGTTCAGGACGTTTTCACGGTCAAAACCGGTTCAAAATTTCACAGATTGTTTAAAATTGGACATAGTCAAATCCTAGGAAGTTTCATAGCTAATATCGAATTAAAAATGGACCAAAATGACCTCCGAGCTGATTTCGCTCGAACTGGTCTTGTCTGATTTCGCTCATAATTCAGATCTGATTTCGATCATAATTCAGATCTGATTTCGCTCATAGCTGCCAAGTTTGTGATTTCGCTCCTACAAACAGTCTAATTTCGCTCCTGCAAACAGTCTAATTTCGCTCCTGCAAACAGTCTAATTTCGCTCCTGTGAACATGCTGATTCCGCTCATAGTGCTCAAAGTTTGATTCCGCTCTTAGTATTCAAAGTTCAGATTTTGCTCCAAATGTTTTTCTGATTCCGCTCCAGAGTATTAAATCAGGGATTCTGCTTATACATGTGAATATATAAAGTTTGTCGGTTTATTGGAATTAAAGGTCCAATGAGAATTGAGTAATCATCATTAATAGTTGTCGGCAAGTATAATATTCAAACAAAGTGCATGTGATTCTCGTAACTTGTCCTCATGTTTTGTCAGGTTGTGTCAGCTTACAAGTGATATAGTGTTGGTTCTATTAAAGATCAGAATTGAGTAATCATCATTAATAGTTGTCGGCAAGTATAATATTTAAACAAAGTGCATGTGATTCTCGTAACTTGTCCTCATGTTTTCTCAGGTTGTGTCAGCTTACAAGTGATATAGTGTTGGTTCTATCAAAGATCAGAATTGAGTAATCATCATTAATAGTTGTCGGCAAGTCTCTACATCTCATTTGTGGCCCAAAGTGTTGTTGGTTATTAGAATTGAAGATTCAATCATTTGATTAAAGTGACATCGGCCTAAATCTAAAATTGAAAGTTCTCGGCCCAAGTTTCATCAAATCAATTGGCCCAATCTCAGTTTATATATTATAATCATCAACGGCTCATTAAGGAATACATGTGTTAGCCCAAGATACAAACAATTTGGTGATTTGACTAAGTGAATCAGTTCGTGAGAAAGCTTGTTTGAGAAATTCTTCGATTTCGAATCATGGATAACGATTTCTACAACGCCTTTGCGACTCCGACTACTCCGGCTTCCATTGCTCAGAATATGAATTTGGAAAACGAGGCCGGAATGTTACAAAAGCCCCCGAAACTGATGAGCATAGAAGAGTACTACGGATGGAAAGACAGATTCGAAAACTGGGTTCAAGCTAACTATCTCAGATCTTGGGAGTGCATTCTGAAGAAATATGTATTACCACAGACTGATTTGCAAGTTGAGAAAGCAATATCTGAGTTTAGTGATGAAGAACGTAATATGTACAGAGCTGAAAAGATGATGATTAGTCTACTTCAGCAAGCTATCAAAGAAGACATTTTTGTGTTACTTCAACATGACAAGACTTCAAAATCAATTTGGGATGCTCTTAGAGTCAAGTTTGAGGGTAGTGAGAATATGATCAAGAGCAAGAAAGCACTGCTCAAGAAAGAATTTGATCTGTTTACAAGTTTGCCCGGGGAAGATACAAAGAAGCTGATTGAAAGATACTGCCACTTAGTGCGATCCATGTCGATGCTGAGTATAAAAAAGGATCGTGAAGAATGGGTAGACAAGTTAGCTGACGCTTTACCACAAAAGGAATGGGGCACAAATTTGATGATTCTGAAGAACACTGGGGTTTATGATGGGTTAACAATTTCTCAGTTTATCGAGAAGATTGAGGGTCAAGATTTGGAACAGCAGAAGATCGCGAGGATGAACAGTCCAAGTGGTCAACAGGATGTAAAAATGTACTACAAAGGCAGTGTTCCAGAAGTTGAAAGAAGCCCGAAAATCCAAACTGCGTATAGTGCTGGAGATTCATCTGAAAAAGTTGATCAAAGTTCTAAAAGTAGCAGTGGTTTCTCTTCCTACCCGAGTGTCAATCCAAAAGATACAACTTCAAGTTTCAGTTCTCAAAGTACTAAAAGTGGAAGTGGTTATATGATACAATGCAACATTGCTTTGAATCTTCCAGATGGTTAAAGTTTTTCTGAAGAGATTGTGAAAGATCACATGGCGTTGCTTGGTTCTGTATTGCTATCTTATGAAGGTTTGGTCGCAGGACGGATCGGGAATCCTATGCTAACAAAGGAGGATTACGATCAGATAGATGCTGAAGAAATGGAACTTATGGATATCAAATGGTGTTTAGCTAGCGTTCTGAGAAGAGCTGAAAAATTCAAGCTGATTACTGCAAGAAATGACTTTCTTGATGCACATGTTTCTACTTTAGGTTTTGATAAATCTAAAGTTACTTGTTTTCGATGCAGGGAGAAAGGTCATTTCAAGAGGGAATGCAAGAACCGGGAAGCTAGTGATGTGAAGAATCCATTCGGAAAAGATGACTACTATCGGAAAGCCATTTATCAGCAAGTTGGTCAGCAACAACAGCAAGAACCACAGGTGGCTCATGGTAGAAAAGTGATCGAGGATTCAAAGAGAGCATGTCTGGGGGATTTTAACTAGAACAAATACATATCACCCGAAAACAAAGCATGCCTAATCAATCAAGATGATGAAAAGTTACCTGAAGGGTTCAGCTGGGATATGTTTGCAGATGAGAATGGAAATTTCAAAGCTTTTATTGCCAAGATTGTGAAAGAACCAGACATGTTCACCGAGTGGATGAAGTCTATTGGTGAGACTGTGAAGAATGTGGAGAAAGAATCTGTTGCATCTGAAGAAAGCTCACAAAGCTCAGATGAAAGTTCACAAAGTGATGAAAGTTCAGAAAAGGAAGTTGTTTTTGATCAAACACCAGTTGATTCTGGTTCTTCAGATGATAATTCTGACAAATCAGTAGAGTTTGATCAAACACCAACTGATGACAGTAGTGATGATCAAGAATAACGACATATTAATGTTGCTAAAACTCATCTTTCTCCTGAAAGTTTTCATTTTTATTTTGCAGATCGCTTGGAGAAATTGAAGGAGAAACGGGCTGCAAAAGAACAAAAAGAAATGAAGTCTGAAAGTGTTGCTGAGAAGAATGTTGAGACTGAGCAGGTAGGTGAAGCAGAAAAGATGACTGAAGTTGAGAAAGTTGTTGAAGTTGAGAAGATCATCGAAGTAGAAAAGATTGTTGAAGTCATCAAGCCTTGCTTGAAGTGTTTGGAACCTTGCAAGGAATGTGCAGCAAAAGATGAAAAGTTGGTTGAGCTTGAAAAGATGAAAGAGCAATTACTATTCAATCTAAATTACGTGAAAGAATCTTATGATGTTTTAAACAGAACAGTAACTGGTCTTCAAAAGACTAACTCTGAGAGAGAAAAGGCTTTAACGATGATGAATGCTACATTGATGACGAAGCACAAAACTATTAATTTTTACATCGAAGAAAGTGCAAAGTGGAAGCAAGATTTAGAGAAGGAGAAGATTGAAAATGAGAGAATCAGACGATTATTGCAGAGTTATTCTAGTTCTGATTATCTTATTGATAGAATTTATCCAACTGTTGGAGGTTTTGAAGCCTTTAAAGATGATGAGAAGCCAAAGAAGAAGGATACTGCTACGAAACCAAGTGCTAGCTATAACAAGTGTCCGCCTCCGATCTAGGAAGGTTATTCTCCCAGAAAACCAAAAGAGGAGCAAGTCGAAAAAGCAGTCAATATAAAGTTAAAAACCGATACAACTGATGAATTACTAGAAAACATTGACGTGGTTTTTACATCGTCTGACACTGATCGTGAGTCCAAGTTAATAAAAAAGGTGGTCGATCAGGTGTTGGATACAGATGAGGAGTCTGAGTCAAAGTCTGGGTCTGGAGGTTCAAGTTCGTCGGTCAACAGTCCAAAGTCGTCGGTCAAACGGGCATACAGTAAAGAGTTTTTGTTATCAAAATCTAATTTGGATGATGAAACATTTGAAGTAGCATACACTTTAAATGATTCTGACAAATTATATTCTGACAAAGAGTTTCCAATAAGAAGTGTTAGATTTGAAATGAACAAAAAGGTTTTCAAAATGACAGAAATTAATATTTCTGAAATAAAAGATTTAAATCTTACTGAAAAACCAAAAAAATACACTTCAAGAGTTGAACATCGATTAAACAAGAAAAAGAGTTACAATTCTGGTTCTGGTTTTCAAAAGAAACCAAACCATAATGGTAGGTACAAAAAGAAAGGTCTTGGTTTTATTCCACCAAGAAATTATAAAAATGAGAAAAATTATAAAACAAAAACAGAATTTGTTTCAGGTGGAAGTGCTGAGGAGGAACAGAAGAAACCTTTCTGGAGACAATCAAACCAGGAGTTTCTTGCTGAGAAGAAAAGGAATGGAACTGGAGTGTTTCATCCAAAAGAGACTCGAACCTGTTTCAAATGCAATGAAGCTGGTCACATTGCATGGAACTGTCCTAAAAATGCTAAAACAAAACAGGGAGTTTCTGAAAAAACTGAAAGAAATAGTTGTTGATGTTGAACCACCAACCGAAAAATTCAAAATATTTGAAAATTCAACTTATGAGGTTGGTGAATGTTCTACAAAGAATTTTTACAAAAAGAGAGCAAAAGATAACCAAATGTGGGTTGTCAAGAAGGATGATGTAAAAGTCGGCGTTGAATCTGGTTCCACAAAGCCAGATGAGCCACAGGTTGAGACAAAAGATTCAGTGAATGATGATGAATTTCCATCACTGAAATTTGAAGAAATTAAAAAGAAAATTGGTAAAGTTGAGATCTCGGATCAGTTTTACTCTGGGAAAAATGAATTTGATGTTGAGAAAACATTCAATGGGAATGTTAAGAAAATTTTTGGAAAAATGCTAAATGGGAAAGCAAAGGGGGTTAAAGATTTCTATGCAACTAAAAAGGCAACTTACAACCCAACTGAACAAGAGCTAAAAGAGCTAAAAACACCCAAGGTTGGTCAGATTTGGGTGGAAATTCTTTTCCCTTGAACATCTGACTATGCCGGAGATCCCAAGTATGTAATCGCGGATCAGGAATCGGCATCTTTCTTAATAATTGATAATGTGATTGAATCTTATAAAAGTTAAATTTTTACAGGATAAGTGTGAATTGCCGGAGCTTCCAGGTTGGTAAGTGTGAAGCAGGAATCGGCATCTTTGTTGGTAAAATGAATTTGTGTAGATGTGATATTCCTACAAGTTGTTTGATGAAGGTTTACATTTACAAATGGTTAATCAAGGTCATTAGGTTGAACTTGATTGGACCATACCTACAAGTGGTATTTGTAAGACAATATGATGAACCAAACCCCGAATTTACAAGTGATAAAATAAACAAAACTTATTTTCCGGACAAATCATTTTGGTTAAAACAAACTTAAGTGTTTTGAAATCATAATGAGATATAGTTTTGTTAAAGGGGGAGTTCTGATTGTTTATGCCTAGTGGATGGCGAATTGATGCGATTTGATATCGGTTGTCAATTTGTGTACAGTTTATTTTCAAATTTCCTGAAATGTGTTTGCATTTTAGGGGGAGTAAGTTTTTTTAGAAAATCCAAAAACATTTGAAAATTTGAAAAATACAAAAACATGATAAAATCAAAAATGAGTTTTGTTGTGAAATAGAGGAAATGATAGTACATCAGTAGACTGTCACAACATGCTAAAGAAATGTAAAGTTAAATTGTGATAAACAATCTCACTGCGGATATACCAGTAGGTTTTTGCATATTTAGTAGATTATGACGAGATATAAACCTAAATTCAAACTTGCTTATATCGTGGGGAACAACTTCTTGGATATATGGGTAACCCCCGAAATCTTGTTTGAAAGGTCCTTCTTTCTGAGATACTAGGTCTCTATGCTCAGTGATATCTGGGGTATTATCCCGGGACTTCTGCTGAATGGAAATTCTGACCTAGTCCCCGGAGAATACTTTCCGCATGCTTGAAAAATAGCGCCGCCCTCAGCAAATTGATGAAACAATAAAATTGATAGTCATTGCTGTTGTAACAAAAGATCCTCTAAAGGGGACACACCCAAAAGTTGAGTCATGATCTCTCTGCTGAACGGTAGTTCTGACCTGAGCTGTCATGATTCTTCATAATTTATAACCCCTTACAGATATCATCTGTGGTATACTCACCTGTAAGACTAAATATTGGGATCTGGATACGGGAGTATATTCAAGTAGTGGGACACGCGATTGAGTTTAAGTGTCTAAGACATTAATATCGTATCTCGGAACAGTTGAACTTTGTGTGAGAATTTAAGTGGACCAATATACTGACAATCTAGGTGAATTGTTTAGAACTTAAAATGAAATGAAGCTTAACGGTGTTGGTGATATGTCTCAGAAACTGATATGATCCTCTTACACAAACTCACAAAAATATTGTTTGTAAATATTTCTTTACTGCATTCCTTTACATTAAAAAATTCCAAAAAAAAATCAGTGTGTTTTAGCATAAATTTTTTTTTTAAAAAGTCAAAAAGATTTTCGACAACTGGTGTTGGAGAGCTGATTTTCAAAATTCCAAGTGCTAGACATGATAACCATGTTGTGAGGGGGAGTCTATGTGTTTGAAAATCAAATATGTTTTAATC
>JARYGA010036204.1:0-147730 GCA_030545235.1 Helianthus tuberosus
ACTGTTAATGATTTTTGATTATGATCAGGTGATATGAGTTAGTTCACACACCTAGTACACTTAACTGTTAAGTATTATTTCGGAACATACATGTGAAATGTGGAATTGAATGGGTATGTAACTGCTATGTGCCATTCGGGAAATCACTGTGTGAAACGTATACTGACAATTATATGTAAACATGATGAATGTAAACTGACATCGCATATGTGAATACCATAGGTTGTGACTGTTTGAGTGTGAACGAATAGTTAATCCTACCGAGCAAACCAAGGTGAGTTCACTGCTCTTTTCCAAGCATGCATCCCGGGGAGGGATATCGGGTAACGTTCCGGGGAGGAATGTCAGGTTATTGGGATGTTTGTTATTATACTCAGTTTCTATCATATAAGACCCCTTACATCTACCGATAGTTGCCGGGGAGGTTGCAGGAGCTGGAACTGTCGGACAGGAGTTTTCGCTTTAAGGGGCCCTCGCTATACCCATGAAGATAAGCCTTTTCGTATGTGTACTAACTATCAAGAACTCAACAAGGTGACAGTCAAGAACCGTTTGCCTCGACCACGTATTGACAACCCGTCGACCAGTTGCGAGGAACAAGCTTCCATTCGAGGATTGGCCACTAAACGAACTATCATCAGATGGAAGTCCAAGGGGAGAATGATCTTAGAACAGCATGTCGAACGTAATGCAACCATTTCAACATTGTACACCATGATCATTGAGTTGACCAACACACCAGCAGCTTCAGGGATCGCATGAATCGGCCACATTTGTTGACAACGTTCTGAATCCTGACCAGGAGAATGGAACGCCATGGGTGGCATTTGTAATCTTATCTTAGAACTCCTAAGGGAGGATCCACTCCGCGCAAAGTGTCACACCCCGATTTCCACGTGTCACCGGTGGGCCCGGTGGGGGAGTATCGTGACGTGGTTGGCAACATAATAGTCAAACAACACAATATTTAATATGCACAGCGGAAGCGAATTTAAAAGATATAATACAACCGAATTTAATAATGTAATATCAAGTGTCACAATATTCGGATGTTTATCCACAGTAGGATCGATAACAAAATAGAAACAATAGTTCAACAGACTTCAGGCATCCTAAGCTTGCGAGACTTTTTATTGATGCTAAGGAGACAATCCAGCCAATTTCGTTTAGTACCTGCATTCAGTCTTTTTGGGAAAATACGTCAGTTTACACTGGTAAATACATTCAACTGACTCATTTTGGAAAATGATTGAAAATTGGTTTGGATGCACATGGCATAAACATTTTTATTTAACTTGGGAGAATTATTTAATATTATAATCTTGTGAACGAATTACATGTTCCTTGTGCGTTCAGTAGCCCGGATCTTGTCCGGGTTAAAGATCAATAGACACACCACATCATAGAGTTATACACTGACAGGTGTACGCCTACACCCCGTGCTCAGGTCGTGGCCATCTCGTAAGATGATGCCAAGGATATCCGGGACATGGTCATCAACCCCCCAAAGGCTTTAAGTAACAAGACTGTTTAAACGAGCCGATCAAATTTATTCAATTACCCACTCAATGGTGGAGAATTTGATGCCCGATCAAGCGGTATGCTATATACCGTAACCCAAGCCCGTATAGGGAAATTAAGTTAAAAGTATTTACCTGAGCAATGTATAAATCACAATAAGCAAAATGCATGTAGCTTTTACTGGTCCTCCTAATCTGGAACGAAGGTTTATAATAACCTATTAGAATCCTAACGGGTCTTTAGTTAAGCTTAAGCTTAGACCGGCTAGTTTTAAAGATACGGTTCATACACACGATTAAGAGAAGACCGGATAGAATGTGAATTAGACCCGACAAGTTTGAAGACTTGTTTAATATGGGTATATGATACACATTCTGAATTTTGAGACACAAACGATAACGTTTGACCCGTTTCGGCTAGTTTATGCAAACTAGTTACATAAGCCGAACCGAACGTGAATAACGCATAACGGGTAACCGAATGGTTCACGAACAGGTTTCCTAAGTTAATGTGCTTTAAATATGTTGTGATATCAGTATGATACCTTTCATAATGCCCAAAACGAGTTTAATTCTTAATTATGCCCCGTAGGGGTATTTCGGTCATTTTAAAGATTACAAAAGAGATTTATAATACTTCTGAGATACGGGTCTGATTTAATCGGCAAAATTATTAATTTTAACAGGTATCATCAGTTGGTATTTAGCCTTTTGTGATAAAATGATTCTAAACCCTAACTATGTGTTTAATACGCGTATAAAACCGTTTTAAGCGACGTACGGTTTAAAATATGATTCTGAGTTTTCTGATCAGTTAAACAGGCTCAAAATACTCCATTTATTATTTAAAATCAGTAGCAATTGGATTGGTATCAAACGGACTCGTAAAACTCGTTTTATGGCTTAAAAGGGCATATTCGGTATTTACCGAATTAAGGCGATAAGCCTAGCTTATGATCAGTTTAAAAATAATCAAAAATCTTCAAAAATCCCAAAATATTACTTAACATCAGTGGGGAAAAGGTTTGGTGCCGAAAATCGGATTTAGATAGGCTATGCGTTAATCGCGCCGATTAATTAATAAAAAGCTTATCGTTTACGCTAATGCGCATATCTCCTAATCTGGACCTCAAATTGATGCCAAATTTTGAGAGCATGTTTATAAGTCAGTAGACAAGGTTCTTGTCCACTTACATTATCAAAAAGCTCGTTTTATAATCGAAAGGGCATTATGGTTAATTTTAAGCACTTAACGGAAACGCGCGAACGAATCGGATAATCAACGAAACAAGTACAGAGGCTTATACTATCATGTAACCCAACCCTAATGAAGTACTAAGGCATTTCCAAATCAAACTAAAATGAGTCAGAACTGAAGTCAACGCAAAAGTCAAAGTTTCGCGACTTTCGGTTCCGAACCGGGTTTCTTGGAATTTCGAAAGGGCAACCTCTTTAACTGATTTTGGGGCCTTGTTTTATCAATTAGGGGCCCTTAAAATATGCCTTGTACTATTACATACCCTACCACTTTGTTTTGTTTGCTTTGAATCCAAAAACAAGTACCGAAAATGAAGGTTTACCATTCTTTTCTTCGTGAGATCTTATCATGCATTTAGAATTCCATGATTGACAATACATTTCTGGATTTTTCAAATATATTAGATGTTTAATACATATACTTGGGTCTTGGGATTTATAACTGAGGTGTTCAGAGGTAAAAATTAACATGACGCCACTTTTAAATCCTGCCAAAACATCTTTATTTAATCCGGGTTTGCAACGCGTTTTGTCTTTCATGACACGTGTCGTTATATCATTTAACCCGAATTTCCGAGGTGTTACATCCTCACCCCCTTAAAATAAATCTCGACCCGAGATTTACTGAAACAAGTAAGGGTACTTTTCTTTCATCGTGGATTCAACCTCCCACGTATACTCGGGACCTCTACGGGCATCCCATTTGACCTTCACAATAGGTACATGCTTTCTTCGAAGCTTCTTTACCTGTCGATCTTCAATCGACAAAGGTTTTTCAACAATTTTTAAGCTCTCATCTATATGCACATCTGTATGGGGTATTACCAGTGATTCATCGGCGAAACACTTCTTCAGATTGCAGATGTGGAACACATTGTGAATTCCATTGAGCTCTTCCGGTAAGTTTAATTTATAGGCAACTGACCCGACACGTTCGATAACCTCGAAAGGTCCTATGTATCTTGGGCTTAGCTTGCCTTTCTTACCAAATCGCATCACTCCCTTCCAGGGTGACACTTTTAGTAGGACTTTGTCACCTACTTCGAAGTGAAAATCCTTACGCTTTGGGTCAGCGTAACTCTTTTGCCTATCCCGGGCAGCTTTTAGACGGTCTCGAATCTGGACAATCTTGTCCGTTGTTTCGAACACTATCTCTGGTCCTGATAATTGGACATCTCCAACTTCCGCCCAACAAATAGGCGATCTACACTTTCTACCGTATAATGCCTCGAAAGGCGCAGCCTTAATGCTGGTATGGTAGCTATTATTGTAGGAGAATTCGATTAATGGTAGGTTCTTATCCCAACTACCACCCAAATCGATCGCACATGCACGTAGCATGTCTTCCAACGTTTGAATAGTACGCTCACTCTGACCGTCTGTCTGAGGATGGTAAGCCGTACTAAAGTTCAAACGTGTGCCCAAAGATTGCTGGAAGCTCTTCCAAAAATGTGACGTGTACCTAGTATCTCTATCAGAGATAATAGCCACAGGTATGCCATGCAAGGCTACAATCTTATCCACGTATAACTGGGCTAACATGTCGGAGCTATAAGTCTCCTTGATGGGTAAGAAATGTGCTGACTTAGTCAGTCTATCAACTATAACCCATATTGTATCATTGCCTTTCCTTGT
This sequence comes from Helianthus tuberosus, assembly GCA_030545235.1. Classification (NCBI taxonomy): domain Eukaryota; kingdom Viridiplantae; phylum Streptophyta; class Magnoliopsida; order Asterales; family Asteraceae; genus Helianthus; species Helianthus tuberosus. The sequence goes on from JARYGA010036204.1 coordinate 4,413, forward strand.
CTTAGGTAACTTGGTAATAAAATCCATAGTTACCATTTCCCACTTCCACGTAGGAAGTTCAGGCTGTTGTAGTAAGCCAGACGGCTTTTGATGCTCGGCTTTGACTTGCGCACATGTCAAGCATTTAGCTACATGAGTGGCTACAGACTTCTTCAAGCCTATCCACCAATAATTTGCCTTCAGATCCTGGTACATCTTATCAGCTCCAGGATGAACGGAGTATTTGGAACTATGGACTTCCTGGAGGATGACATCTCGAAGTCCTCCATAAATCGGAACCCATATGCGCCCATTTAATCTTAGAATTCCGTCCTTGCTAAGAGTTAACTGCTCCTTGGTTACTCCTAGCTTTTCGTTGGGATAGTTAGCTTCCAACACAGCTTCCTTCTGTGCAGCTAACAACCTTTCAATCAAATTGTTCTTTATTTCCATGCGCTTGGCATTGATTCGGATGGGTTTCACCCTTTCCTTCCGACTCAAGGCATCGGCGACTACATTCGCCTTGCCGGGATGGTACTTGATTTCACAATCATAATCATTTAAAGTCTCCATCCAACGGCCCTGCCTCATATTTAATTCCTTCTGATTAAACAGATGTTGGAGGCTCTTGTGATCAGAATAGATCACACACTTGACACCATATAGATAGTGCCTCCAAAGCTTCAGTGCAAATACAACGGCGCCCAGCTCCAGGTCATGGGTGGTGTAATTCTTTTCATGCACTTTCAATTGTCGTGAAGCGTAGGCAATAACCTTGCCTTTCTGCATAAGCACACACCCCATGCCAGTGTGCGACGCATCACAATAAACCACAAATTCTTCTATTCCATCTGGCAATGTCAGTACTGGAGCGTTGCCCAACTTTTGCTTCAAGATATCGAAGGATTCTTGCTGCTTAGGGCCCCAAACAAACTTAACATTCTTCTTAGTTAAGGAGGTTAGGGGTGCAGCAATCCTTGAAAAATTTTCAATGAAACGCCTGTAATATCCTGCCAATCCCAGGAAGCTACGAATCTCTGTAGGCGTCTTCGGCTCTTGCCAGTTCATTATGGCTTCAACCTTAGCGGGATCCACCTGGATACCACGCTCACTAACCATGTGTCCAAGGAATTGGACTTCTCGTAGCCAAAATTCACACTTAGAGAATTTGGCATAGAGCTTCTCCTGATGTAGAAGTTTGAGAACACATCGAAGGTGTTTCTCATGGTCAGCTTGATTCTTCGAATAGATAAGAATGTCGTCGATGAAAACGATGACGAATTTATCTAAGTACGGCTTGCAAACGCGATTCATGAGATCCATGAACGCGGCCGGTGCATTAGTGAGCCCAAAAGGCATCACTAGGAACTCGTAATGACCATAACGAGTCCTAAATGCAGTCTTGTGCACGTCTTCATCTTTAACCTTCAACTGATGGTAGCCTGACCTCAAATCAATCTTCGAGAAGTAACTTGCCCCTTGAAGCTGATCGAACAAATCGTCGATCCTGGGCAAAGGATACCTATTCTTGATCGTGACTTTATTAAGCTCGCGATAGTCGATGCACAGGCGCGTCGACCCATCCTTCTTCTTGACAAACAAGATTGGCGCTCCCCAAGGAGATGAACTAGGTCTAATGAAACCTTTAGCTAGCAATTCATCTAGTTGCGTCCTCAACTCCTTCATTTCTGTGGGTGCCAATCTGTACGGTGCTCTAGCAACAGGTGCTGCTCCGGGGATGATATCGATCCTGAATTCGACTTGTCTATCTGGTGGTAATCCAGGTAGATCTTCAGGAAACACTTCTGGGTATTCAGAAATGACAGGGATATCTTCTATCTTTGGTTTAGGCTCATCAATAATCACTTGCGCCATGTAGATGACACACCCCTTCTTCAAACACTTGGAAGCCTTGAGCATAGTCACTTGCTCAGGCAGTCCATACTGGGTGTCTCCCCGAATGGTAAGTGATTCACCAGATGGAGTCTTTATTACCACTTGTTTCTTGTTACAGACAATTTGGGCCTGGTTATGAGATAACCAGTCCATACCCAGAACTATGTCAAAACCGGCCAACTTAAAGGGGAGTAAAGACAGAGGAAAAGAATGGTTCTTAATGGATATAACACATCCATCTAACACAGTGGAGACGGTTTCTAGAGAGCCATCTGCTAACTCCACCTCATAGTTCACTTTTAAGGTTTTGACAGGTAATTTCAACAATTCACAAAACTTCTTGTCTATAAACGACTTATCAGCGCCTGAATCGAAAAGTACTCTAGCATACACGTCATTTACAAGGAAAGTACCTGTAATAACGTTGTCGTCCAGAACCGCTTCTTTTGCGTCCATTCTGAAGACTCTAGCATTAGTCTTCTTGGCCTCCTCAGGCTTCTTGTTGTATTTCGGGCAGTTGGTCTTAATGTGCCCCTTTTCATTGCAACGGTAGCACGTTGCGTCTTTTATCTTCTTGCAATCCAAGGTTTTGTGTTCCTTGGACTTGCACAAACCACAAGCAAAAGATTTTGACTCAATATTTGAGTTCGATCCGAGTCTGCACTTTCCAAAGTGTTGTTTCTTGCAAATATTGCACTTGGGCTTCTCACCAGACCGGTGCCCATCTCTTCTTGACTCAGACCCCTTCTTGCTATCACCGTTCCCACGGTGCTTCTTGCTCGATCTTCGGGAACCATCATCTTCACGCTTCCTCTTCTCAGCCTCCTTATTCCTCAGCGATCTCTGCCTGACCGCATCCAGAGTGAGGGATAAGGAAATGTCAGCTACTGATTTAAAAGTAGCTAGCTGAGAAGCTTTTACGCTTGCCTTGATCTCGGGGGCTAAACCACCGATAAAACGAGCTATTCGCTTTGGTTCCGGGGTTACTAAATATGGAACCAACCGAGACATAGTGTTGAAGCTCGTTAGGTAAGCTTGACAGTCGAGGTTTGTCATCACCAAGGATAGGAAGTCAGATTCTATCTTCTCCACCTCATGCTGAGGGCAGTAATTTTCCCTGATAAGGGCAACAAATTGATCCCACGACATATTGTACAATGGGATTTTTCCGGTGGCCTCAATCAGAGATCTCCACCATGCTAACGCTTCACCCTTAAAAGACTGCGACACAAACTTGACCACGTCTCTCTCAGCACATCCGCTGATGTCTACAACCGTATCCATCTCATCCAGCCATGTCATACAGTCAATGGCTCCTTCTCCCCAGTGAAATCCCCGGGCTTGCAAGAAACAAAATATTTATACGTGCAACCCTTGTCACGGGGCCCTTGATTACGTATAACCTGCTGAGATGGAGCACTGTGGTTCGAGGAGCGTCGATCATTATCTTTCTTCGGGTCGTCCTTCTTGGGCGGTGGCTTTGAAGGCTGTGTAGGTTGGGTCCTACTACGAGTCCCACTGTACTCTTCATACTGCCTTTCCAAAGCCTGTGTAACAGCGCCGTCTATGATCGCTTTTAATTCAGCACCCGTTAGATTAACTCGGGCTTCATTATTAACCTCCACTGGATGGCTATTAACCTCGTCTGAGTTAGCCATTTAAAATTGAACTGTTGCAGAAAACAAGGACAATAGTTTATTTGGGAGTTTATGGAATTGTCTTTTATGGCAATTCATTAACCATGGTTCGGAGACCATATTTGGTTAATTTATAAATCATATTCATTTGGGATTTCTTTAATAGTTTATCCTAAGTATAAAACAATAACAGTTTTATTTGTGGCACAAAAGGCCTAGTCACGTGGACACTTTTAATTTAATCTATGATTTCAGAGAATCAAAACATTAATGTATACTGGCACAATAGGCCTAGTCACAAGGACAATTATAAATTATATGCTAGGATTTCAGAGAATCAAAGCATTTGAGGTTTGAACCTAGTTCATTACCCTTATTTGACAGGGAGTCATAGCTACCACTGTCTTTTGGCTCATATGGAAATGAGCAGGGCCCGTAGGCGCTATTTTACCACGTATGATAAAATATGATCATCTTAATTGATGACCTAAACCCATGATTCAGAGATCATAAAAATTTGGGTTAGGAATCTTCTAAAGAATCCTTATACATATACAATGACGTGTGATTTTAACGAATCACGCCTGCCAGGAGTGTTAACATGTTTTCAGATGTTAACTTAGATTTGAATCTTTTGAACAGGTCTTACCATCTTGGCCTGGTCTTATAATGACCAAAAGGCTAGGTTTCACACTTTAAGATTCTTAATTTATAATTACATAGGCAGATTAATTCAAAAGGAATGATTTTAATTTATTTATTTCATTTATAATTTATTTATGCACAAAATGGCAAACATGAAATTTATAAAACAAACATTCCATTAATTTATTCAAAATATTACATACTGCCCTAAACGGGTCTTTTCAACTAACAATTACCCACGTAGGGGTCAATCAACATACTTGTCCACGCAGGGACTTTAAACAAACATAATAGTCCACGCAGGGACCTTAAGCAACCAAACTAGTCCACGCAGGGACTTTAAGCAAACATCATACCCTCGCAGGGGTTAACGGAAAATAGACCCACGCAGGGGTCAAAACAACACACATACATACCCTCGCAGGGGCTTAAACAAATACAGGAAAAACAGGCCCACGCAGGGGCTCAATAACAATCGGAAGGATTTTAGTGATCCTTCTTGTTCTTCCCTTTGATCAAACTTGCTAATCCTTGGAAGAAAGTCTGTCTCTCCCTACGGTCGCGGTGGAAGCCTCGCTCCACTTCATCCAACCTTTGTAGGATTTCCTCCCTCTCTGGGGGAGAAAACCGTGGCGGCTGCGATTGCGTCCGGATAATGGGTCTAGGAGGTATCGGGTATCCCTGAGTCGGGTAACCTACCCCCCATGGATCCCCATAGGGTCCTTGGGTGTTGTAGTTCGCCGCTACCATGTACGGGTCGGCCTCCGCGTAACCATAGTTGTGATGCGTTGGGGGGTTCAAACGGGTTGTATGCCATGGAACCCGTATATGCCGGAATTGGGTTGTCAAAACCCATTGGCGGTGGCTGTGGTACAGCTGGTTGTGAAGGTCCACCCATTTGTGGGTCCTCCTGATGTGGCGGATAATGGCTGCCACTGGACTGACGTGGGGAACTGAAATGGAAGTCCCCTGCTCGTGACGACATTCGGGCACCGGTTCTCCTACGCCTTGGCGGTTGAGGAGGTGCCGGCTGTACTGGTGGCGGTGGAGGTGGTGGCGTAACTGCCACAAATCGGTGATCCTCAGAGGAATCTTGATGATGCTGCTGCTGCTGCGGCTGCTGCTGCTCATGAGGCGACGAGTGGTGAGGAGGTGTATAGTACCACTCGTGCCGAGTGAACATGGCTTGGAAGCTGTCTGGACCAACATAGGGTGATCCGTGAAACGAAGATCCGTCCGAGATCTCTATCCGGTGGTTCGGAGTACCACTTGCAGGTTTGACGGGGTCCGTATCCTCGTCCATGTCATCCGCATTATCACCTGAGAAGTGATCATCTGGCCCCAGTGGGTTGAAACCCACGGGTTCTGGTAAGTAATTTGCCGGGTTAAATTGGCCTCGGAAGATAGGTGTGGGGTCTCCAAAAGAATGATGAGACAGGGATCGTTGTAGCGGTATGTACGAGGGTAGAGGGTTGTTGGGCTCATACTCCGGTTGTGGCCCATAAGGGTTTTGGACCGAAGGTGTAGAGCTGTGGGATACCGATCGTCTGGCCAGCTCAAATAGGTTCATTCAGTTTTGCCGTGGATCATCACTCTCTGTTGTTGAAGGAGCTCGTACATTCGAGGGTCCTGCCTCGTTGTCATTGGGGGCGGTAATCGGCCCCTTGCCTCGTCCTCTCCTACGGAAGAATCTTGGAGGCATTTTGTCCTGTCAATACAATATAAGATAACAATACAAAAATATATGCAAAATAAAGGACAACACAAACAAGGTGGAATTTGTCCTATGTTATATGTCTAGACTCGAAAGTTTAGAATTGTGCAATTGTGTAACTGAGATTAAACACAAAAGGCTAGTGTTTAATTCGCTCAGTGTTGGCTCTGATACCAACCTGTCACACCCCGATTTCCACGTGTCACCGGTGGGCCCGGTGGGGGAGTATCGTGACGTGGTTGGCAACATAATAGTCAAACAACACAATATTTAATATGCACAGCGGAAGCGAATTTAAAAGATATAATACAACCGAATTTAATAATGTAATATCAAGTGTCACAATATTCGGATGTTTATCCACAGTAGGATCGATAACAAAATAGAAACAATAGTTCAACAGACTTCAGGCATCCTAAGCTTGCGAGACTTTTTATTGATGCTAAGGAGACAATCCAGCCAATTTCGTTTAGTACCTGCATTCAGTCTTTTTGGGAAAATACGTCAGTTTACACTGGTAAATACATTCAACTGACTCATTTTGGAAAATGATTGAAAATTGGTTTGGATGCACATGGCATAAACATTTTTATTTAACTTGGGAGAATTATTTAATATTATAATCTTGTGAACGAATTACATGTTCCTTGTGCGTTCAGTAGCCCGGATCTTGTCCGGGTTAAAGATCAATAGACACACCACATCATAGAGTTATACACTGACAGGTGTACGCCTACACCCCGTGCTCAGGTCGTGGCCATCTCGTAAGATGATGCCAAGGATATCTGGGACATGGTCATCAACCCCCAAAGGCTTTAAGTAACAAGACTGTTTAAACGAGCCGATCAAATTTATTCAATTACCCACTCAATGGTGGAGAATTTGATGCCCGATCAAGCGGTATGCTATATACCGTAACCCAAGCCCGTATAGGGAAATTAAGTTAAAAGTATTTACCTGAGCAATGTATAAATCACAATAAGCAAAATGCACGTAGCTTTTACTGGTCCTCCTAATCTGGAACGAAGGTTTATAATAACCTATTAGAATCCTAACGGGTCTTTAGTTAAGCTTAAGCTTAGACCGGCTAGTTTTAAAGATACGGTTCATACACACTATTAAGAGAAGACCGGATAGAATGTGAATTAGACCCGAAAAGTTTGAAGACTTGTTTAATATGGGTATATGATACACATTCTGAATTTTGAGACACAAACGATAACGTTTGACCCGTTTCGGCTAGTTTATGCAAACTAGTTACATAAGCCGAACCGAACGTGAATAACGCATAACGGGTAACCGAATGGTTCACGAACAGGTTTCCTAAGTTAATGTGCTTTAAATATGTTGTGATATCAGTATGATACCTTTCATAATGCCCAAAACGAGTTTAATTCTTAATTATGCCCCGTAGGGGTATTTCGGTCATTTTAAAGATTACAAAAGAGATTTATAATACTTCTGAGATACGGGTCTGATTTAATCGGCAAAATTATTAATTTTAACAGGTATCATCAGTTGGTATTTAGCCTTTTGTGATAAAATGATTCTAAACCCTAACTATGCGTTTAATACGCGTATAAAACCGTTTTAAGCGACGTACGGTTTAAAATATGATTCTGAGTTTTCTGATCAGTTAAACAGGCTCAAAATACTCCATTTATTATTTAAAATCAGTAGCAATTGGATTGGTATCAAACGGACTCGTAAAACTCGTTTTATGGCTTAAAAGGGCATATTCGGTATTTACCGAATTAAGGCGATAAGCCTAGCTTATGATCAGTTTAAAAATAATCAAAAATCTTCAAAAATCCCAAAATATTACTTAACATCAGTGGGGAAAAGGTTTGGTGCCGAAAATCGGATTTAGATAGGCTATGCGTTAATCGCGCCGATTAATTAATAAAAAGCTTATCGTTTACGCTAATGCGCATATCTCCTAATCTGGACCTCAAATTGATGCCAAATTTTGAGAGCATGTTTATAAGTCAGTAGACAAGGTTCTTGTCCACTTACATTATCAAAAAGTTCGTTTTATAATCGAAAGGGCATTATGGTCAATTTTAAGCACTTAACGGAAACGCGCGAACGAATCGGATAATCAACGAAACAAGTACAGAGGCTTATACTATCATGTAACCCAACCCTAATGAAGTACTAAGGCATTTCCAAATCAAACTAAAACGGGTCAGAACTGAAGTCAACGCAAAAGTCAAAGTTTCGCGACTTTCGGTTCCGAACCGGGTTTAAACGGACAATTGTCGAATCAAACGAGCTTAGACAAGTTCTCATGCTTATTACCAAGTTATATGAAGGTTAAAACAGGTTACACGCCTCTCGTATCATTAATTGTGCATTAAATCGCAAATTACATTTCTGTTGACTTTTCCGGTCAACGTTTGACTCGACAAACGACCTAGTTAGGTCTGGAATCAGTACGTGCCCTTATAAGGGTTTAATACCCATATAATTACCTACTTAACGGTACTTTTAATTCGAGATAAGACTGAGCTATTTATAACTAATCTCGAAGTCAAACCGTAATCACGACGGTTTGACTTTTAGCTAATTAACTAAGCTAAAATTAATTTAGAAGGGATTAGACACTTACTGAAGTCCTAAGATGGATTAGTGAACACTTGAGAGAAGTTTGGAGCTCCAGAAGTGATCCAAAAATGCAGGAGAAGGTGTGATGAAGGTTGTGAACTTGAAGGCCCTTTTATAGTGAATGAAATCACCACAATTGGTTGACAACAAAGGCTACCAATGACCACAAATCGTTTACACATGTCCCTAGGGTCTAGGAACATTTTAGGGGTCGCCCACATGTGAGAAAAACCGGCTAGATGGGTTAAAATCGCGAAAAACAGGCTGCTGAAGGTTTTCTGGTGCTGGGCAGTTGCTTGCGCACCTCAACACTCCTGTTGTTGCGGTGCGCAAGCGTCCATCAGGGGCCAAACTTGCTTGTTTCTTGGAATTTCGAAAGGGCAACCTCTTTAACTGATTTTGGGGCCTTGTTTTATCAATTAGGGGCCCTTAAAATATGCCTTGTACTATTACATACCCTACCACTTTGGTTTGTTTGCATTGAATCCAAAAACAAGTACCGAAAATGAAGGTTTACCATTCTTTTCTTCGTGAGATCTTATCATGCATTTAGAATTCCATGATTGACAATACATTTCTGGATTTTTCAAATATATTAGATGTTTAATACATATACTTGGGTCTTGGGATTTATAACTGAGGTGTTCAGAGGTAAAAATTAACATGACGCCACTTTTAAATCCTGCCAAAACATCTTTATTTAATCCGGGTTTACAACGCGTTTTGTCTTTCATGACACGTGTCGTTATATCATTTAACCCGAATTTCCGAGGTGTTACACAAAGTCTTGTTAAATGTAATTCCTGGGTTCAAGAGGTACCTTTTGGACATATAATCAACGAAGTGGGAATACGCGTGGATCGTGCTAGGATCCATTTTGTTAGAAACTGATTGACACCAAAGATTCCTTCGGGGGTACAACCATTTAATGGTTTCGGTGATGCTGTTCTAGATTCATCACAAGATTTTCGAAGATTGCGCAGCTTTAACCTCTTTAGCACAGCAGGGTGCTGTGTACTTGTGAGTGACAGAACAGACGGGCATCATTTCAACTTTTGGGAACCCAACTCAACAATGCACGGAGCATCGTCTTTACCTGAGGGTACAGGTGATTTAGTGGTATACCATGATGGTTCGAATCGGAGTCCCAGTTACGCGCCGATGCAACACGAGAAGGTGATAACCTACGCAGTGGGTTTACCAGAAGAACTGCACGAATCACAACCTGCGGATGAAACCATGGTCTTTGGATTCGAGTGGAGGCATTACTTGGACGGTGCCAAATGCTCTACTTAGACCGATCACAAGGGCCTCCCGTGTACCCTTGTTTCGATAGAGCTAAAACACGTGATGGCATCGCTGGATGGAACTCTTGAGCGATTACGACTATGGAACTTAAACGCGTATGAGCGTGCAGCTCATCACCGATTCTAGCCTGCCCAATTAGATTCACCCTGTTCAAACTGAAGCGCTGGAGGACGAGGATTTTCGAGTTGGGTCCATGCGGGGCATGGAGGAGCAACTTTTGGCAAGGCGGACGGTACTCGCTGCTTCACGGAACAAATATGGATTCTACTGTATAGAAGTCCGAGGGAACTGGTGTTGAGCGAAGCACACCAGCCTCGGTATGCTGGTCGTCTGGATTTGATGGAATACGTTAGGATCGGAGGATCTTGTACTGGCAACTAGGCTTGAAGGCCTACACAGCGAAGCATGTGAACGACGTTTGACTTGTGCTAAAGTCAAGGTAGAACATCAGGAACCTTCTGGTTCGTGTCAGTAATCAGAAACACCTATTTGGAGATTGGAACAGACGGCCATGGAGTTTGTCACTGGTTTACCAAAAACTCAGAACGGAAACAATATCACCTGGGTGATCGTTGATTATCTCACATTACCAGCATACTTTCTTGCAATCAAGGAGACTGACGAGTCTTCACAGCTTGTGGATATTCCTCTGAGAGAGGCGACTATCTAGGCACGAGGTGCCAACTCCTGCATCTTTGATTTTGAACTATACTTGGTTTATGACAGGCACTACACAGCACCCTTGGCTCACGTCTAGACCCTTAGCTCACGTCTGGTTATGAGCATTGGGAAAACGGGCAGAGTAAACAAAGCATTCTGACACTCGAAGACATGCTGCGGGCATGTGTGTGATTGACTTTAGTGGAAGTTAGAAGGACATTTACCTTTGGTTGAGTTCTACCGTAGCAGTTACCATTCTAGTATTCAGACAGCTCTGTTTGAGGTATTGCGTGAGCAGTAAAGTTAATCTCCTTGTTGGATTAGGGTGGGTGACAACCTAATCACATGTCTAGGACTTGTACTCGAAACTCTTGGGAAGATTGCTTGGATCGGAAACCGGTTGGCGGCAACGAGTGACCGTCAGGAAAGATGGTAAGCTTAGGAAACACTGGGAATTCGCGGTAGACGGCCGTATCATATTGAAAATCTCACCCTGGGAGGGTGTGGTATGCTTGGGAAGTGTAGCAAGCCTAATTTATGTTACGTTGAGTTATTCAGAATTCTGGAAAGAATCGGTCGCGTCACCTACAAACTCGGGTTACCCGACGAAATGGGTAACGTACATGATATCATTTATGTCTCGAATTTAAGGTAGTGTTGTCCGATGGAACGCTTGTGATACCCTTATTAGCGTCTGAGGTTAAAGACAAGTTGCAATTGTTGAGGAACCTATCGAAAACATGGACCAGGAAGTCAAGGTTCGTTAGCATAACCGAATTTCAATCTCGGGAGTTCGTTGGAACTCAAGACATGGACCGGAGTTCACATGGGAATGCAAGGATCTAATAAAGCTCTAGTACTCTCAATTATTCAGGCGGCTGAATCAACTTTTGCTGGCATTGACGAATTTCGGGACGAAATTCCCTTTCAAGTTGGGGATGATGTGGCACCTGCGGAAAATCCACAGTCATCCTGATCTAACACCTTGCTAACACCTTGATACTTTGAGCTACTTATCAAATTTCGGGATGAAATTTCTTTCAAGTTGGGGATGATGTGGCAACCTGTACTTTCGAGGTTAGCACCACTTGATGGTACGACACTTAACTTGTACCTTTACATTTTACGTTCTACTATGTGTTGCAACTTTGTGCGTGCCATGTCGTATGAACAAACAGAAATGGGTAAATCGATTATGCATGGTTGTGTTGTAAGTTTAGGTAAGTTATCAAATGCTAAGTTGTGACTCTAGGTTGTGACTCTAGGAGCCTTGTCGTACAATTCACCAATGTTGCACACCATTGAACTAGCCGCACACCCTTCTTAATTGGGCTGCACATCGGCCCAAGTGATTAAAATTCTGGATTGAAGCCAAGCTGGGTGCGGTCCACATGTGCCAATGATTTCACATCAAAACTTGACTAAGGACTCCACTATCTAAAAACGCAATTAACAAAACCCTAAGCTCTCATTTTCTTCTCGTTAACCCGACGGCAGACATCTCTTGGGCGAAGCCTTCTACCCATGTTTTGGCAAGCATAACAATCTTGTGGTTAGTGGCCTTATTTTGTTTAATTAAACTTTCTTGTGACTTTCTTGATTAACTACGTTAATTGATTTCATGTAATTGATCATGGTAATTTCTATGAATGGGTGGTTAAACTGTATGCATGACATGATGGGTCACTAAAGTATATGGTCAGAGGGTTTTGATATTCACTAGGTAGAAGTGTGTGAACAAATCGAATGGCAATAAGGGGGTGGCATACGCTAATAATTCAAGGGGTTTAGGGGTTTAATATGTGATATTACCATGGGGCTCGACCCTAACCTTCATGATAACAGTATGTTGATTTATGTTTGTAACTTAGTAATAATGGGTGTTCATACGAATTCAAGGGATAAATCTGTTTGATCCGTTTTAAATATGTATTGGTCATGGCTAAGTGTTAGAGATATAATTGAATTACTTCTTGAAATAACTGAATATAGGTACCGTGACCAACCCCGTGATTTCAGCGAATTACAAACTAGTCGCACAACTAGAATATGTCACTTAATATTGGGCCTTAGACGTTAGTTGAAACGCACAAGTTGTTGGGCCTTAAACCCTCATGGTCGCACACCGGCCCACGAGTAGAGTAGGGGTCGCACAGGTAGGAAACGGTTGCATACTAGATCATAGTCGCATGCTATGAATATGGTCGCACATCTTTATGTATGTCGCACACTTTGTTTGGGCCGCTTATGTGTACTGGGCCATACGAATCATTAAATGATTTGCATAGAAACGGTTGGGCCGGGCATTGGTACTCAAACGCACACTGATGTAATGGGCCACACATTAATACGAACAATATACTAGATTCTGGATCGCACACTCTTGAGTGAGTCATTAGCTTGATTGAGTGCACATTTTGTAAATGACGAATGAACAGTTTAAGGTTTATGTGAAATATGAATTGGTGACGTAAACTTGTGTGTAACTTGAATACCTGCTATGCGATGGCAATGAACTATTATATACATGATTAACTGTTATAATTAGTGCTATGTGTATTCTTGGTATGCTACTGGTGTAATATGCGCAACGAGTATGTGGTTTATGTGTATACGAAATTGACTGGCATTGGTAACCATGCTAGGATTTGATTGATCAACTTGAATATGTAGATATACATACCGAGCAAACCAAGGTGAGTTCACACTCTTTCTAAGGCATGGGATTCCCGGTGGTTGGGAATGGGTTAAAGAACTAAAATGGAACCTGCATATCCTCCTTGGGTAGGATATGTACCGCCATCCTCCATGGGTAGGATGTCAATATTAATCCTGCGTATTCTCCTTGGGTAGAATACGTACGTTCGTCCTCCTTGGGTAGGACAACAACCTTAAACTTACTAGACAAAACTCTATCATGAAGTCCCTCATTTTTATATCTACTTAATCGTTGGGCCAATGGCGAGCGGGTCATTAGTTGATAGCGCTATTAGGGTTGACAAGCCTCACACCGTGCCGGTAGGGCGGGCATGTACTAATGAATCTGGGCACTCAGTCAATGATGATAGACATTGACTTAGGGCACAACATACTTTCGTCAGTTGTCGATATGGTAACGGTCTAGTGGTTCACATGGGGAAGCCCCCACTGGTTATGGATATGGTTTGGGAAACAAGGAACTGATTAACTACTGGTTTTCGAAAGAACTTATGGTTTTTGGAACAACTTTAAAATAGACAACCAACTGTGAACTCGCCCAACTTTGTTTTTTATTCGTTGTTACATGCCTTGCAGGTCTTTAGGTACATATTGTTGGAACTTGCTGTCTGGGAGGCTGGAGTGGTCATGGGTCGTGTTACATGGAATTGCAACACAAGACTAATTGCTTTCACATGTGGTTTATAAATACTTAATGAATGAAATATGCTTCCGCTGTATACTGTGAATTATTTGTAACGTGGTAACACTTAATGTTAACAAATGAAAGTTTTATTTAAATATACCTATGAGTTCAATGTGATTGGTGGCTTGGATCCTGGTACGTCACACGCCCCGCGGTGTTTCCACGTGTGGTATTTTGGGGGTGTGACATCAACACATAATTTTAACATCAATATTCCAGAAATTACTTCATAAATTCATATTTCACTAGAACAAGCATTATGATCCTAGTGTTCATCTAATTTCTATAAACCCATTGATCACCTACAATGGTGATCATAAACCCTACAAGAATAATGCAAGGTTTTTACAAGAAATCATCTAGGGTTTATCCCTAGACATCATATCACTTCTAATTTCAACCATACAACAATCATGCAGGTTCAAATTCAAAACTCATGAATTCATCTAAAATTTGAAGTGGAAGCAAATATCAAATTTTCACATACCTTACGATCCCTTCGTCGAGGTGATCACTAATATTTATTCAGATTTCGATTTAGACTTGATTTAGGCCTCCAATTTGTGAGTTTTTGTGAATTTTAGGGTTTAAAAGAAACCCCCTAGTCACCCTTTTCTTTTGTTCGATCCAAACACACACACATGTGTGTGTTTGCTGTGTTATTTGTTATTTTAGTCATTAAAGTTTCAGTTTTTACTAATTTAGTCCCTCAACTTTTGTTTAACTTATAACTTAGGTGTTTAAACATTATTATAAGTCACTTCAAGACTCGTAACTAACTGGGTTATAAATTCCTAGTTAGTTGATTCTCGTTTGATTAATACTTTATAATGAAAATATAAAGTTTTATATTTGTGGGGTGTTACAAGTCCACCCCCCCCCCCTTAAAAAGGGTTTCGTCCCCGAAACCGGATTACGTACCAAATAAAGTAGGGTAGAGCCGTTGCATTTCCTCTTCGGATTCCCATGTGGTATCCGAACCCTTTCGGTGTTCCCATTTGACCTTTACTTGATTGATTTCTTTGTTCCTTAAGGTTTTCACCTTACGATCCAAAATCGCAATCGGCTTCACCGCATAGTTAAGGCTATCATCCACCTCGATGTCATCGTAGTGGATATAAGTTGTTTCGTCCGCTAGACATTTCTGAAGATGTGACACATGGAATGTGTTATGAATTCCGCTTAATTCCTCCGGTAGTTCAAGGCGATATGCTACCTTCCCTACTCGTTTGATGATTTTAAACGGCCCAATAAATCTCGGGCTTAATTTTCCTCTTTTTCTGTATCGGATAATCCCCTTCCATGGGGATACCTTTAGCATGACCTTGTCGCCAACCTGAAACTCGATCGGTCTCCTCCTTTTATCCGCATACGAATTTTATCTATCTTGAGCCGCTTTCAAGTGTGCCCGAACCATATCAATCTTCTCATTAGTGGCTCGAACTATGTCTTTATGGGCGAGTTCGCGTGGACCCACCTCATTCCAACACACTGGGGTTCGGTATCTCCTACCGTAAAGCATTTCGTAAGGAGCCATCCCGATACTAGCATGGTAACTGTTATTATATGAAAATTCGACCAATGGTAGATACACATCCCAACTACCTCCGAAGTCGATAATACATGCCCGTAGCATGTCTTCCAGTGTTTGTATTGTTCTTTCGCTCTGTCCATCTGTCTGAGGATGGTACGCGGTGCTGATGAACAATTTCGTCCCCATTTGCTCTTGGAAATCTCGCCAAAAATTTGAAGTGAATCGGGTATCCCTATCAGACACGATGGATACCGGTACTCCGTGGTGTGCCACTATTTCATTAGTGTAAACCTCCGACATCTTTTCTGACGTATAAGTCTCACATATCGGGATAAAGAGAGCACTTTTTGTCAGTCTATCAACAACCACCCATATTGCATCAAATCCGCGGTTCATCTTTGGTAGTTTGGTCAATATGTCCATTGTAATGTGTTCCCATTTCCAAACCGGAATTTCCAACAGTTGGAGTTTACCGTATGGTTTTTGGTGCTCCGCCTTGACTTGTAGACATGTCAAGCATTTCTCCATGTATTTTACTACATCTCTTTTCATGTCGGGCCACCAATAATTTTGTTTCAATTCGTTATACATCTTAGTCGCTCCCGGATGAATGGAATAACGGGATTTGTGAGCTTCATCAAGTAGAAGCTTTTTAACTCCACACGAGTTAGGAACCCAGGTTCTGCCAAAACATGTTTTCAAACCGTTGTTACCGTCTACGAGATCCTTAAATTGGCCGACTATTCTTTCCTTCTTCCAGTTTTGCTCCCTCAATGCTTCAACTTGTGCTCCTCGGATTTGCTCTAATAAACCCGAGGTCACAATGAGCTGCATTGATTGTACCCGTATCGGGGCATAGTCTGCCTTTTGGCTCAATGCATCAGCCACTACATTGGCTTTCCCGAGATGGTAGTGTATCTCACAATCATAATCCTTGAATGTTTCCAACCATCGCCTCTGCCTCATGTTTAATTCCTTCTGGTCGAAGAAATATTTCAAACTTTTATGGTCGGTAAAGATAGTACATTTTTACCCCATACAAATAATGCCTCCATATTTTTAAGGTAAATACCACTGCTGCTAACTGAAGGTCATGAGTCGGGTATTTCTTTTCATGGATCTTCAGTTGCCTCGAGGCATAGGCTATGACCTTGCCTCGTTGCATTAAAACACATCCGAGCCCCGAATGTGACGCATCCGAGTAAACCACCATGTCGTCAACTCCATCCGGTAACGTCAATACCGGTGTGTGGGTTAACTTTTCTTTGGGTGTTTGGAAGGCTTTCTCTTTTTCAATGCCCCATACAAATCTTTCCTCCCTGCGAGTCAGCTTGGTTAACGGTAAGGCAATTTTGGAGAAATCTTGTATGAATGTCCGATAATATCCCGCAAGCCCTAAAAAGCTTTGGATTTCTGAAGGATTCTTTGGAGGGTTCCATTTTGACACGACTTCTATTTTTTTATGGATCTACTAGTACCCCATCAGCACTAATGATATGCCCGAGAAACTGCACCTCTCGTAACCAGAAAGCGCACTTTGAGAATTTTGCATACAGCTTTTCTCGTCTGAGTGTCTCTAACACTTCTTGCAAATGATACGCATGTTCAGCTTCATTTTTCGAATATACTAAAATGTCATCGATAAATACGATTACCGACTTATCCAGCATAGGTTTGCAAACCTGGTTCATGAGGTCCATGAAAACCGCGGGTGCATTGGTCAACCCAAAGGGCATCACGAGGAACTCGTATTGCCCGTACCGTGTGTGAAAGGCCGTCATCGGTACGTCTTCCTCCTTGACCTTTAACTGGTGATAACCCGATCTGAGGTCAATCTTTGAAAACCAACTCGCTCCTTGTAGCTGGTCAAATAAATCATCAATCCATGGAAGTGGGTATCGATTTTTCACCGTGAGTTTGTTTAACTCTTGGTAGTCGATACACATGCGCATGCTTCCGTCCTTCTTTTTCACGAATAGTACTGGTGCGCCCCACGGAGATACACTCGGTCGGATAAACCCTTTGTCGACCAGATCCTGGATTTGTGACATCAATTCTTGTAGTTCCGACGGCGCGAGTCGGTACGGCGCCTTGGCCACAGGTTTTGCGCCCAGAATCAATTCGATTCCGAACTCTACCTCCCGTTCTGGTGGTATTCCCGGTAAATCTTCCGGGAACACATCTTTATAATCACATACTACGGGTACATCTCTGATTTTTGGGAATTCTTTCTCCGACTCGCCTGCGTACACCATATACGCTTTGCATCCATGTTTCATAAGTCTGTGGGCCTCTAGCATTGTACATACCACGGGGTTATCCCCTTTCTCACCGTATATGTGTCACACCCCGACCACGTGAGACAACGAAACGTGGCGGAAACGTCGGGGAGTGTTGTAACAGAATTAATTGTTTCAAATCCATGGCAATTAAAGTTTCGTTTTATTATTCAAACAAGAGAGTTACATTGTTTTAAACAAGAAACAAAGAGTACATAACAAAAATTAACTAGTTCTTGTCTCGTTTTAAGTCACTAAGGCACAGGTCCGCCTAAGTATGTCTCGATAAGTCCTATGCATCAATTCCTGAAAACACATGTGAAAATAGGTACGTCAGAATAAAAATGCCTGTGAGATACATAGGTTTTGTGAAAATAGGATTCATGACTTGTAAGTTTAAGAAAATGTTTAATAATGTTTAGTAATGAACCTTGTAAATTGATTTGTTTTGTAAATCCTTTGAAAAACAATAAGTTCAGATGATATGTATAAATAAGAGAATAATGTATGGTTAAATGAATAACCATGTAAAATGAGTTTGTTTGTAAAACAATGTCTTGTGAAAAGTATGTTATTTGTATAAAATGTTATATGTCTCAAATTGAAATGATTCAAATAACGCTACGATATGTAATACCATACAAACACTTATATATAGGAAGTACCAGCGGCGTATCCACCGTGCTTGTATCATATTACACACGCCTCGTTACTTAAATCACTTACTCAAACCAAACCATCAAGATGTAATGTTTAACAATTGTAGAAATGTTTAGGTATAGTCAAATGTCTATTGTCAAATGGTTCACATGGTTCAATAGATACAAATGGTTCACATAATGTAATATAATGTGTTCATATGCTGGATGAGCATATGCAACAAAATGTAATGTAAAACAATGTACAAAGTATGCACACAATGGACATACATAGCATGAAATGTAATGTAAAACAATGTACTAAGTATGCACACAATGGACATACATAGCATGAAATGTAATGTAAAACGATGTACTAAGTATGCACACAATGGGCATACATAGCATGAAATGTAATGTAAAACGATGTACTAAGTATGCACACAATGGGCATACATAGCATGATATGTAATGTAAATCATGTACTATAAATGTACTAATGAACATAACAAGTATATGATGTGAAAACATGGCAAGCATGAAAGTAACAAGTAGGCACATGTGTTCCACCCCAAAACGTTTGGAAAACAGTAAAAGAGGGGTCTATGTACTCACATGAGATTTGCTTAGTAGTTCTTGAGTAACAACCAAACAATGCTAGAGATCACGGATATCAAACGGCACCTAATATAGGTAACTATGTTAATAAACGGACTTAAATCGGGAGATTGGATAGTATGAGGTTTCGTAAACCAAATGAGTATTGGAACTCATATGATATGGTTTAACAAAGCCCACATACTAAAATGAAACCTAACCTAAGTGCTTACGACCCATTACGACCCGTTTAGGTAGCTTATGCTACTTTAACGCGTCGTTCGCGTAAAACGCGTTCTGAATGCCTAACTAGTCCTATGATAAGTAAAATATGCCTTAACATGTCTAATATTGTTACCAAATCAGTTTAGATACCAAAAGTTATGTTACATATGCTTAAAATGAATTTCGGCGTTCAAAGGGCATTTTGGTAATTTACCTAAGGCATATAAACTACCTATCATACAACTACTTAAACAAAGCGACCATAAGGTATAACCTCGGAAGGTTATTCCCTATATACTATGGTCACCTAATGTGTTTGGTCGGATCCTAATGATCGACCAAACGGGTCAGGTTCGAAAGTATAAGCGATTGTCTAGATCGCTTACCTTACGACCCTATATAAGCACTAAACTAAAAGTGACGAGCTAAGCATGTTAAAACATGCTTAACTAAGTTTAGAAAACGGGTTTGGTATCAAAACAAACGGTTTTGATACCCAAGAGTAGTTTGGTTACAAAATACGCACGAATGCGCATTTTGGCCGAAACTACGACTCGTCACTGAGCCTAGATAATGTGGTAATCAGTAGGTATAGTCACTAGGGACTATGACCATCGTGATTACGCTCACGTTATGAAGTTCAAACGAACTTCGCATTGACCATAAACTGGTCAACGCAGAAAGTCAAACAAAGTTTGACTTTTAACGCTAAAACGCATAAAAGAACGAAGGAACACTTACAACGGGTCCCCGCAAGCTAATCTCGATCCAAATAACTCAGGTATGAAGCAAGGGCTTCAACTTAGAGCACTTTTGATCAGATTTGTGAAGAAGAAGAAGAAGTGAAAACTAAGGTGGGTATTTATAGTAAATGGACCACTGTTAGGATCGTTTCTTGGAAACCGTGCTTCAATCTCAACCTTACACTTGTTGCAACCCTATGGTAACTCAAAATGGCCCCTCATGATCAGGAAAGGGCAAGTGGAATTGAGTTTTGGGTGCATAACAGCTGTTAACAGCTGTTTAAACAAGTTTATCTGATCTGGGAAGCTGACATGGGCCGCGTAAGGATCACACAAGGCTTACGCGGGCCGCCTGGCTCTTCTGATCAGAAAACAACTTTGCCATATTGACAGTTTCAGACCCTGTTGGTGTTTAAGCTCATTTCCGACACTTCTAAGGCCCGTCAAGCCAACTTTAAGGCCCTAAAATGATGCCTAAACATTGTGGGCAGGAAACATGCTCAAAAAATATGCCGGGTGTCGGTTCGTTTGGTCGTACGATCGCGATGTTCGCTTAATTACGACGGAAATGCGCATAAGCGTGAAAAACGATCCAAATTGCGCGACGAATGGATTTTTCTTATGCCAAACACTAAAATAAAATATTTTAGTGCTTACATAAATTTTTGGATGTCCGGATGTATTCAGAACGTAAGTTATGCGCGAAAGTGCAAACTTGTGCACTTTTTGACGCTTTTAGTCCCTGAATGACCCAAAAGTTTATTTTAGCACACCGAACCCCTCAAAGTCTATTTCTAAGCTATTTAAAGGATATTTATGGTATGTTTAACTTATGTCCATGTTCCGGAATGTCTGTTACAGTTCAAATTGGCATACTTTCGCAGTTTGTCAACTTTAGTCCCTGTAAGCGATTTAACTTGATTTTGCCATACCAAATCCTTCGAAACTTATTTCTAAGTTATGTAAAGGTTATTTAAGGTATGTTAAGCCTATTTCACTATTCCGGAGTGTTCGTTGCATTAAACTTGTTATATTTACGCATCAGTGCGCGTATAACCTTCCAGAAAGTGATTTAAAGCTTGAAATCGAACAAAAAATTGATATGTGCAAAAGATACACATATTTATACAGATCCCAAGTATGAAATACAATATTTCATTGGCTTGGTATTTGTTTGATGGTCGCAGTGACCTAGGTGTCACAGTCTCCCCTACTTTAGGAAATTTCGTCCCGAAATTTATTCGTAGGAGTCTATCTGTGACTTTGTGTCAAATAACCACCAGAGATATGCAAGGCATAATCCTGTCATTTCCTTAACGGACATTCTTCAGAAATGAAAATGAATGGACGGATTCATTTTCCTCAACGAGTATTCTTCAGAGGCGGAAATGAAGGAATAAACAAACGGGTATTCATTTCCTCAACGGACAATCTTCAGAAAAGAAAATGAACAAACAGAGTCATTTTCAATGGTTGCTTCATCAGAAATGGAAATGAAAAAAGATAATCAAACGGATATTCATTTCCTCAACGGACAATCTTCAGAAAACGAAAATGAACAAACGGAGTCATTTTCAACGGGTGCTTCCTCAGAAACGGAAATGAATAGATTTAAACAAACGGGGATTCATTTCCTCAATGGAAAATATTCAGAAAAGAAAATGAATAGACGGAGTCATTTTCAATGGTTGCTTCATCAGAGATGGAAATGAAAAGGATAATCAAACGGATATTCATTTCCTCAACGGACAATCTTCAGAAAACGAAAATGAACAAACGGAGTCATTTTCAACGGGTGCTTCCTCAGAAACGGAAATGAATAGATTTAAACAAACGGGGATTCATTTCCTCGATGGAAAATCTTCAGAAAAGAAAATGAACAGACGGAGTCATTTTCAACGGTTGCTTCATCAGAGATGGAAATGAAAAGGATAATCAAACGGATATTCATTTCCTCAACGGACAATCTTCAGAAACGAAAATGAACAGACGGAGTCATTTTCAACGGGTGCTTCCTCAGAAACGGAAATGAATAGAGTTAACTCTAGGCACATGACAAAACTTGTTGTGGTTTCTGTGCACTAAATTCCATAATTATGTATGCATCCATAATTACGTAATTCCTTGCACAGTCCGCACAGTTTGTCTTGTAATGTTTAGGGGAAGAAAATCAAACCTGTGATGAGGGTGACTAGACTACCATAGGGTCCTTTTAATTAGATCGACAAATGATCTTTTTTTTATTAGGCCAGCAAGGAGTCCTTTCAGCTATATCATCACATGATGTTCCTAACCAGATTTTTTGGATCAATCTGTTTAACTAGACCACTCAAGGGGTCTAATTATGGAGTAGTACTTTATAATCCAAGGGACTTAACTACAACATAGAAGTCCATTAAGGATTTTAGATAGTACCTTTGGGTATCCTACTATGAATCCCTTATACGATTGATATGGAAGATTCTACGAGGATTTGGATAACAAAAACTTGGATTACACCAAAAACATAAAAGGGAACACATAAGCACATAATCACATAGTTGTTTAACTCGGTTATTAATTTGTTATTAACTTGTTAGTGATTGAATATGGATATTCAAGGTACACCAGGAAACCAGTCGCTGGACTTCAATGTCCTCTGGGATCTATCTGAAAAGATAGGATGATCTCCCAAAAATTCGATTTTGTTTTCAAATAAACGTAATATTCGAATTAAGGAACACAACAATTTTAGGATTTACGGAAATATCCTTAGGTACCCTTATTAAGGATTTATAGTGGTACTTTGGGTATTCGTCCAGTGTCGTAACTTGCGCCTTGTACTTCGTTTCCTTAGAAGAAACGGGTACTTAGGAATTTCGTGGAAAACGCAAGAGATCATAAGATGGAAAAATTTTGGGGGTAGTTTGCTTTTCAAGGAATACGATTCCTTGCTTGTCGGTATTGTAGGGGATATGTTCTTTATACATACAACCACATAAATACATTGCAATGTAAATAAAAGATTTATTTATAAACAATGATAACAACTGTTTCATGGACCTTGACAACAAAATAAAATAATACATAAGACGTGATTATTTCTAAACGATGTTGTCTTCTAGTCGGTCAGATGCTCATCCCTGTGCTGGATTTGCATTAGCAAGCTTTGGGCAATTTCTTCGGAAATGACCCATCTCGCCACAGTTGAAACAAGAACCTGGTAGAAAACAACCTTGAGCGGGATTGTTGCCAGCTTGGTTTGGTGCAGCTGCAGCTGGGCAGACTCTTGCTGTATGGCCTATAAGTCCACAAGTTTGGCATTTGCGACACTTTACATTGGCATGATGATGGAGGCTACATTGGTTGCATAAGGGTGCAGTTCCATTGTATGGCTTCCTAACAGGGGGTTGAGCTGGTTGGTTGGGGACGGCTTGATCATTGTGAGTAACCATGGCGAAGTTCTGAGAAGCCTTTTGCTTCTTTGACTTCTTAGGGGATCCAGTCTGTTCATCCATGGTCTTTGATTCCTCAATTGCTTTCTTGTCACTTTTTCGAAAAAGTTTACCTTTCCTGATTTGAGATTCAGTCAAGGTTGCAGATAGCTCAATGGCATGTCTAACTGTAGTGGGTTTACTACCAGTAACAATGTCCTGAACTGAGTCAGGGAGACCATCAATGTATTTTTCGATCGCCTTATCCAAAGGCGTAACCATGGTAGGACACAACAGGCTCAGCTCCTCATATCGATCAGTGTATGCTCGATGTTCACCGCTGTCTTGCTTAAGATCGTGGAATTCCCTTTCCAAGGCCCTGATCTCATGCCGAGGACAGAATTCCTTCATCATCAGAGCTCGAAGCTCTTGCCACGTTTGAGCCAGTGCCACATCGGCACCCCTATCTCTCATCACACCATTCCACCATGTCAAAGCTCGTTTCTCAAAGACACTAGATGCGAATTCTACCTTTCGCTCGATTGGACATTGAACATGCCTGAAGGTGCTCTCTAGACTCTCAAACCATTGTAGAAGTGCAGTCGCTCCTTGAGACCCAGAAAACTTTGATGGCTTAGCCGAGTTGAACGTCTTGAAGTTGCAGGGGGCATTATTGTTGTTGAGGGCTTGGTTACATTGAGCAACGATGTTCGGGATTGCAGCAGTCATTTGCTATGTAATGACAGCTGCCAGCTCTTCAATAGATACCTGATTTTCACGTCGTGGAGGCATTCTAAAAGGGGAAACAAGAGAGAAAACAAATGAAATGGCATTGGGTAAGAATAGGATGTTACAATTACCGACCAAAATCATGGGTGATGGTCATTTGTTTGAACCACGAAGCAAACAAATGACACACAAAGGCTGAATTAAAGCAATTAGATCCTCATAATGTATCGCGAAGACATGCTCACCTATAAGTGGACACTCACCCCAAGAGTTCCCAGGTAAGAGTGACTGGTCCGATTATGTGGATTTGTACGAACACTCTAGCCTTAAACAGAAAGCTCAGGGTACAGGCATTCACTCTTCCAGTTTGCACGTGTTCACACTATTTAGGACCAAAATCTTTGACGAGAGTTTGAAAATTCAAAGGGGTTCAAAACCTTATAACAGAGGGTTCAAAACCTAGTAATCAATCATCCAAAAACAGATGATTAATTTTCAAAGTGGATTCGAACTTTGTGTTCTCATTGTGGTTATCACCTAAGGATAGGTGAAGGTGTCGTTTTATGACTAAACGCAAGTAAACTCGCGTTAGGGTCCTAGGAAGGTTATAGACTAGGTCAAAGCATTACTAATAACCTAATTCCCTATAACCATGGGCTCTGATACCAACTTTTCTGTCACACCCCGACCACGTGAGACAACGAAACGTGGCGGAAACGTCGGGGAGTGTTGTAACAGAATTAATTGTTTCAAATCCATGGTAATTAAAGTTTCGTTTTATTATTCAAACAAGAGAGTTACATTGTTTTAAACAAGAAACAAAGAGTACATAACAAAAATTAACTAGTTCTTGTCTCGTTTTAAGTCACTAAGGCACAGGTCCGCCTAAGTATGTCTCGATAAGTCCTATGCATCAACTCCTGAAAACACATGTGAAAATAGGTACGTCAGCATAAAAATGCCTGTGAGATACATAGGTTTTGTGAAAATAGGATTCATGACTTGTAAGTTTAAGAAAATGTTTAATAATGTTTAGTCATGAACCTTGTAAATTGATTTGTTTTGTAAATCGTTTGAAAAACAATAAGTTCAGATGATATGTATAAATAAGAGAATAATGTATGGTTAAATGAATAACCATGTAAAATGAGTTTGTTTGTAAAACAATGTCTTGTGAAAAGTATGTTATTTGTATAAAATGTTATATGTCTCAAATTGAAATGATTCAAAGAACGCTACGATATGTAATACCATACAAACACTTATATATAGGAAGTACCAGCGGCGTATCCACCGTGCTTGTATCATATTACACACGCCTCGTTACTTAAATAACTTACTCAAACCAAACCATCAAGATGTAATGTTTAACAATTGTAGAAATGTTTAGGTATAGTCAAATGTCTATTGTCAAATGGTTCACATGGTTCAATAGATACAAATGGTTCACATAATGTAATATAATGTGTTCATATGCTGGATGAGCATATGCAACAAAATGTAATGTAAAACAATGTACTAAGTATGCACACAATGGACATACATAGCATGAAATGTAATGTAAAACAATGTACTAAGTATGCACACAATGGACATACATAGCATGAAATGTAATGTAAAACGATGTACTAAGTATGCACACAATGGGCATACATAGCATGAAATGTAATGTAAAACGATGTACTAAGTATGCACACAATGGGCATACATAGCATGAAATGTAATGTAAAACGATGTACTAAGTATGCACACAATGGACATACATAGCATGATATGTAATGTAAATCATGTACTATAAATGTACTAATGAACATAACAAGTATATGATGTGAAAACATGGAAAGCATGAAAGTAACAAGTAGGCACATGTGTTCCACCCCAAAACGTTGGGAAAACAGTAAAAGAGGGGTCTATGTACTCACATGAGATTTGCTTAGTAGTTCTTGAGTAACAACCAAACAATGCTAGAGATCACGGATATCAAACGGCACCTAATATAGGTAACTATGTTAATAAACGGACTTAAATCGGGAGATTGGATAGTATGAGGTTTCGTAAACCAAATGAGTATTGGAACTCATATGATATGGTTTAACAAAGCCCACATACTAAAATGAAACCTAACCTAAGTGCTTACGACCCATTACGACCCGTTTAGGTAGCTTATGCTACTTTAACGCGTCGTTCGCGTAAAACGCGTTCTGAATGCCTAACTAGTCCTATGATCAGTAAAATATGCCTTAACATGTCTAATATTGTTACCAAATCAGTTTAGATACCAAAAGTTATGTTACATATGCTTAAAATGAATTTCGGCGTTCAAAGGGCATTTTGGTAATTTACCTAAGGCATATAAACTACCTATCATACAACTACTTAAACAAAGCGACCATAAGGTATAACCTCGGAAGGTTATTCCCTATATACTATGGTCACCTAATGTGTTTGGTCGGATCCTAATGATCGACCAAACGGGTCGGGTTCGAAAGTATAAGCGATTGTCTAGATCGCTTACCTTACGACCCTATATAAGCACTAAACTAAAAGTGACGAGCTAAGCATGCTTAACTAAGTTTAGAAAACAGGTTTGGTATCAAAACAAACGGTTTTGATACCCAAGAGTAGTTTGGTTACAAAATACGCACGAATGCGCATTTTGGCCGAAACTACGACTCGTCACTGAGCCTAGATAACGTGGTAATCAGTAGGTATAGTCACTAGGGACTATGACCATCGTGATTACGCTCACGTTATGAAGTTCAAACGAACTTCGCATTGACCATAAACTGGTCAACGCAGAAAGTCAAACAAATTTTGACTTTTAACGCTAAAACGCATAAAAGACCAAAGGAACACTTACAACGGGTCCCCGCAAGCTAATCTCGATCCAAATAACTCAGGTATGAAGCAAGGGCTTCAACTTAGAGCACTTTTGATCAGATTTGTGAGGAAGAAGTGAAAACTAAGGTGGGTATTTATAGTAAATGGACCACCATTAGGATCGTTTCTTGGAAACCGTGCTTCAATCTCAACCTTACACTTGTTGCAACCCTATGGTAACTCAAAATGGCCCCTCATGATCAGGAAAGGGCAAGTGGAATTGAGTTTTGCATAACATCTGTTAACAGCTGTTTAAACAAGTTTATCTAATCTGGGAAGCTGACATGGGCCGCGTAAGGATCACACAAGGCTTACGCGGGCCGCCTGGCTCTTATGATCAGAAAACAACTTTGCCATATTGACAGTTTCAGTCCTTGTTGGTGTTTAAGCTCATTTCCGACACTTCTAAGGCCCGTCAAGCCAACTTTAAGGACCTAAAATGATGCCTAAACATTGTGGGCATGAAACATGCTCAAAAAATATGCCGGGTGTCTGTTCGTTTGGTCGTACGATCGCGATGTTCGCTTAATTACGACGGAAATGCGCATAAGCGCGAAAAACGATCCAAATTGCGCGACGAATGGATTTTTCTTATGCCAAACACTAAAATAAAATATTTTAGTGCTTACATAAATTTTTGGATGTCCGGATGTATTCAGAACGTAAGTTATGAGCGAAAGTGCAAACTTGTGCACTTTTTGACGCTTTTAGTCCCTGAATGACCCAAAAGTTTATTTTAGCACACCGAACCCCTCAAAGCCTATTTCTAAGCTATTTAAAGGATATTTATGGTATGTTTAACTTATGGCCATGTTCCGGAATGTCTGTTACAGTTCAAATTGGCATACTTTCGCAGTTTGTCAACTTTAGTCCCTGTAAGCGATTTAACTTGATTTTGCCATACCAAAGCCTTCGAAACTTATTTCTAAGTTATGTAAAGGTTATTTAAGGTATGTTAATCCTATTTCACTATTCCGAAGTGTTCGTTGCATTAAACTGGTTATATTTACGCATCAGTTCGCGTATAACCTTCCAGAAAGTGATTTAAAGCTTGAAATCGAACAAAAAATTGATATGTGCAAAAGATACACATATTTATACAGATCCCAAGTATGAAATACAATATTTCATTGGCTTGGTATTTGTTTGATAGTCGCAGTGACCCAGGTGTCACAATATGGTAACATGCCTTCCGCTAGGAGACGTAAGTTTTATCTCCTTCCGAAAACATGCCACCTTTGCGTGGTATCGGGATAACCAATCCATACCCACGATCACTTGGAATTCTCCCATCGGCATTGGGACCAAGTCTATTGAGTACTCTTCGTCGTCGATGTTCAATTTGCAATTTTGACATACATCACAAATGATAAAACTCTTATTATTACTTATCTCTACTTCTAATGGCATAGGTAATTTTGTTAGAACAAAAGAAGGATTTCGAATAAACCCATATGAAATAAAGGATTTATTCACACCCGTATTGAATAATACACGTGCAAGAATCGAGTTTACAACAAATATACCTGAAACCACTTCGGGTTCTACTTTTGCTTCTGCGGCATTCAGGTGAAAAGATCTAGCCTTTGCCTTTGGGGCTTCACCTTTCGTGTTTTGCCCATCTTTCTTTCCCACTAGCTCCGGGCATTCCGACTTCTTATGACCCGATCGATAGCAATTGTAGCAAACCGTCACTTTATCCGAGCATGATGAAGCCATATGCCCCGTTCGACTTGCTTTTTCAATTCAATTTCTCGTTCCCGAGCAACATTTATGATCTCGGTAAGGGTCTCATACTTTGAAGAAGTCATAAACTCCCTATACTCGGTGCTCAACATATTATAATAGTAATATATCTTTGTTCTTCATATGTCACCAATTCATCACAAAACTTCATCTTATCCATAAACATTCCCGTGATTTTGTCGATGGACTCACCGTTGTGTCTAAGCTGCATGAATTCTTCTTTGATTCGGTTAATGACCGCTTTGGGACTATGATGTTTAAGAAACGGCGTCTTAAATTCATCCCATGTCATAGCCTTAGCCGCATCACTTCCAATTTCTTTCTTCTTGTTATCCCACCAATCTTTTGCTTGACCCTTAATTGACCCGGACCATAGGCTACGTAGTCATCTATATCACAATGGGTCCTTTCAAACACTCCTTCGATGTCGCTTAGCCATCGTTGGCACACTATCGGGTCAACCTCCCCATTATAGACTGGCGGTTTACACGCCATGAATTCTTTATATGAACAAAGCGTCCTCCGGACTTTTCCTTCGCGATATTGGCACTATCTTCCAATTTCTTGATTCTCTCATCTACCACCGATAGTACTGTGTTTTGGATCTTATCGATAAAACCGGACAAACTATTTTCGATTGCTTTTCCAACTTCCTCGGTAATCACTTCTCTCATTTGCTCGGTGACTCTCAGCACCACATCGTCGTTACCTTCATCCGTCATCTTTAAAAACTGAAATGTTTACATCGACCGTTAAACATTTCATTTATAACATATGATTTACTTGCTTCGGTTTAATCAAGTCTGTAACTTGCTTTAACCGTTCTTGTTTAATGCACATCTCGTGTTTGAGTGTGTTAACACACTTTTTCTGTGCATGTCAATTCATGTTTCCTTTCTATATTTACTAAGTCTACTTAAAACAATTAACTCTTACCGGATGCTTGATCAAGCTTGAACCGAACACACTTTATTGATAACCTGGCGCTCTGATTACCAACTTGTAAGACCCATCTCAAAATAACAGAATTAATAATATATAACACGCATTTAGTACAAAAATTTCGAGCTTACAAAAACTTTCTTGGTTTTAAGATCATACTTGATCAAAATATTCAAGTCATCATCCTACTAGATAAACTTTCAAACGTAAATTCAAGTGTTTACATATTACTAAAACAAAATAGATCAATGCGGAAGCTTTGTTTAGTGTGTTCAGTTCTTGAGAGTCGCTTGATCGCCATCCGAATTAAGTCCATCTTCACCTACGGTCAAAACCATGTAAAAGATTAGTTTTGACACCTTACAATCAAGTATAAACAAGTTCCATGATTAAACAATGAGAAACAAACAATAATTCCACGAACTGGGGTAGTCGCGTCGCGCGACGGAGGCTGGCCAAGCCGTCGTGGCCCGCCACCGCCGTCGCGTCGCGCGACGATGTTGGTGTTTCGTCGTGGCGTGGCGCGAGGCCACTTTTTGGGCAGTAGGTTCATTAGCTGGTGCTGTATATCAGCCCAGCATCACCATTTTCATATCTAGAATTTTTAAACTATCATAACTTTTGACTCGAGCGTCCGTTTTAACCGATTCTTTTTCCTACGCGTCCGTAATTAAATTACGGACCCGTTTATCAACACGAATCACATAAAAATTCAGTTCACGAACAATTGGCCTATGATTCGGCTTTTTGTTTATTCGGCCCGTTTGCTTACAAGTGCTACAACTTGTTTTTGTTATCATTTCTTGTTTTCAAGGATTTTGCCCATTCCCGGGTTTTCAAACAATAGCGTTTCGCTCCCTTACCGAGAGTTGCTTATGCCTTAACAACATGCATTTTTTTCGAGGATTTTAACATGCTACTCTTAACAATTAGAGAAGCATAACTTCTAAATTCTAAATCCCCATGCGAAAGGGTTTATTTGCAACAAGTTTAGCGTGTCCGCTTCACGGCTTACGCTTTAATTATGACCATTCATCGAGTGATAGGTCAATTGTTTCGACAATTACAACTCGACATTGTTTTGACCCGTTTGGATGTTGAATGGAGGCCACCATTTCAAAGACATACCAAACTCTACATCTAACACATGTTTTGACCCGTTTTATTTGTCTAAGGAACTTTGTCACTTCCGTAACTTAACGGGTTTTCCTCTTTGGCTAAATTTTAAAACAACAAACTAGAATAAATGAATAACATAATGTAACGAAACCGTAGGTCGCGTACCTTTAGAGCGCACCCTTCAAGCGCGTATCACCTCTGGCATGTCCACTTGACGATCCGGATTCTTTACCTAAAGAGTTCCATTCACAACCAAATTTAGAACTCTTTTATAATCAATAACGGACAATTCATTATGATATTCAAATCTGCGTTTTTGTCCGATCTTTAACGTTTTATTCCTCACTTAGGCGTTTTAACAAACACCTAGCGGGTCAGATTTTACATAATCAATACTAAGTTCATGTCTTGTTATTTCCATTGCTATCAACTTCAATTAGGCACATCAACACATAATTTTAACATCAATATTCCAGAAATTACTTCATAAATTCAGATTTCACCAGAACAAGCATTATGATCCTAGTGTTCATCTAATTTCTATAAACCCATTGATCACCTACAATGGTGATCATAAACTCTACAAGTATAATGCAAGGTTTTTACAAGAAATCATCTAGGGTTTATCCCTAGACATCATATCACTTCTAATTTCAACCATACAACAATCATGCAGGTTCAAATTCAAAACTCATGAATTCATCTAAAATTTGAAGTGGAAGCAAATATCAAATTTTCACATACCTTACGATCCCTTCGTCGAGGTGATCACTAATATGTATTCAGATTTCGATTTAGACTTGATTTAGGCCTCCAATTTGTGAGTTTTTGTGAATTTTAGGGTTTGAAAGAAACCCCCTGGTCGCCCTTTTCTTCTGTTCGATCCAAACACACACATGTGTGTGTGTTTGGTGTGTTTTTTGTTATTTTAATCATTAAAGTTTCAGTTTTTACTAATTTGGTCCCTCAACTTTTGTTTAACTTATAACTTAGGTGTTTTAACCTTATTATAAGTCACTTCAAGACTCGTAACTAACTAGGTTCTAAATTCCTAGTTAGTTGATTCTCGTTTGATTAATACTTTATAATGAAAATATAAAGTTTTATATTTTTGGGGTGTTACAGTTTTGGTAGGTGATTAGACAACGGGACGGGTGTAATGTGATTAAAGCATGGTAGATACGCCGCTGGTACTTCTTATATGTAAGTGCTTTTATCGTTTTATATTCCGTGGCATTATTTAGTTCACTTGAATGAACGATTTTTAAACGATGTCACGCAACGATGTTTACTATACGATATAAACCATACGAGTTTTATTATGAGAATGAATTACAATTCGGTTTACAAAAATAAATGTTTTGGGTTAAGATTCATGGCATCAAGGTTTTATAAACTATAACCAACTTGTTTTGAGCTGGTTATTCATATTGCAATACTAAACTCTTTTCAAAACAAGGTTTTCAATTATCGACCCTTGTAGTCAAACGAGGTATTGCAACATGTAAACGAGCCATGAATCCGACACTCTCACAAAACCTATGTGCTCGTCGGCATTTCTTTGCTGACCTTATTTTCGCATATGTTTTAGGTGGTGTTGAATGATGTTGTTTGCTACTAGGATGCATGCTCACTTAGGACCGGACGAGGCTTTAGTGACTTAAAAACGATGATAGTCAACATGAGAACTTGTTTGTTTTAACTTTAAGACAATGTTTAATATTCAATAATTCAATAAAACGAAACTTTTTAACCCATGTGTTATGAAACAATAATTTTGTCGCTCCACTCCCCGATGTTTCCATCGCGGTTTCTTGTTTTACGCGGTCGGGGTGTGACAGAAGAGTTGGTATCAGAGCCCATGGTTATAGGTAATTAGGTTATTAGTAATGCTTTGACCTAGACTATAACTTTTCTAGGACCCTAACACAAGTTGTCTTGTGTTTAGAATTTTAAAACAATACCATCACCTATCTTTAGGTGACAACCACAACGAGAACACAATAACAAATCCGATTTGAAAACCAATCATCTCTTCGTAGATGATTTGTTATAAGGTTTTAAACCTTCAAAGTTTTCAAAATCTCGTTAAAGTTTGGGTCTTATAATGTGAACACGTGCAATCTGGAAGGGTGGATGCCTGTATCCTGTGTTTTATGTCTAAGGCTAGAGTGTTCGTACAAATCCACATAATCGGACCAGTCACTCTTACCTGGGAACTCTTGGGGTGAGTGTCCACTTATAGGCTAAAGCATGTCTTCGCGATACATTATATTGACCCATTTACTTTGATTAGTCACTGTGTATCGTTTGTTTGTTCGAGGTAACGAACGAATGATCACCTTCCTTATGTTTTGTCAATGTTTTCAAATACCTCTTTTGTTTATCCAATTATCAATCTCACTCGTTTCTCATGTTTCCTTGTTCTTTTT
Organism: Helianthus tuberosus; assembly: GCA_030545235.1. Classification (NCBI taxonomy): domain Eukaryota; kingdom Viridiplantae; phylum Streptophyta; class Magnoliopsida; order Asterales; family Asteraceae; genus Helianthus; species Helianthus tuberosus. The sequence goes on from JARYGA010036204.1 coordinate 37,539, forward strand.
AGAATATGCCTCCTCGATGAGATACACACCCTCAAACTAACGCTGAACTCGCAGCTATTATCACTCAGCAGATAGCTGCTGTGATTCCGAACCTAATAACTCAGATCAATCAAGCGAACAACAATAATAACAACAATGCCCAGTGTAGTTTCAAAACGTTTAACTCGGCTAAACCACTGAAGTTTTCTGGGTCTCAAGGAGCAACTGCGCTCCTGCAATGGTTCGAGAGTTTGGAAAGCACGTTTAGACATGTTCAATGTCCGAATGAACGAAAGGTTGAGTTTGCATCCAGTGTTTTCGAGAAGCATGCTCTAACATGGTGGAACGGTGTGATGCGTGATAGGGGTGCCGATGTGGCAATGGCACAAACTTGGGAAGAGCTACGGGCTCTCATGATGAAAGAGTTTTATCCCTGTCACGAGATAAGGGCTTTGGAACGAGAGTTCGACGATTTGAAACAAGATGGGGGAGAACACCGTGCGTATACGGATCGTTATGAGGAGCTGAGTCTATTATGACCTACTATGGTTACCCCGTTGGAGAAAGCAATCGAGAGGTATATAGATGGTTTGCCTGACTCTGTGCAAGACATAGTTACTGGTAGTAACCCTACCACTGTTTGTCAGGCCATTGAATTGGCTGCAACCCTGACTGAGTCTCAGGTCAGGAAGGGAAAACTGACCCGCAAAGGTGACAAGAAGCAGTCTACCGATACCACACAAGACAAAGGTAAGGGTAAGAAAAAGGGGGAATCTTCAAAGAGATCGAGGAAGCGCAAGGCTTCCCAGAATTTTGCTGTTACTGCACAAAACGCTCAGAACCCACCAGCACAACCTCCCGCCAAGAAACAATATGTTGGTACCGCACCTCACTGTACTCGGTGCAATGGTCATCATACTGCTCAACAAGCCTGTAAACAATGTACCACCTGTGGTAACCTTGGGCACACGACCAACATTTGTCGATTGGGTCCGAATCAAGCTAAACGCTGCTAGATTCCCACCTGGCTCATGTTATAATTGCGGAGAGATGGGTCACTTCCGCAATAACTGCCCAAAACTGGTAAATGCAAATGCAAATCCCGCTCGTGGACGAGTGTACAACTTAAATTCAAATGAGGCGCGTGCTGACAGCGAGGTTGTTAATGGTACGTTCCTTGTTAATCATCGACCTGCATCTGTTCTTTTCGATTTTGGTGTTGATAGAAGTTTTGTTTCGTTATCATTTGAGCCTTTGCTTGCGATACCTAGAACTAAACTGAGGAAACCCTTATCTGTTGAAGTTGCTACTGGTAAATCTCTGGTACTCAATTCTATTATTCGCGATTGTCAATTGAACCTCGACAACCATCTTTTTCCTATTGACCTCATCCGACCAAGTTATTCACCTTGGGGCGCTCCAGTCCTGTTTGTGAAAAAGAAAGATGGATCTTTTCGTATGTGTATCGATTATCGTGAGCTTAATAAGCTTACCTTTAAGAATCGATATCCCCTACCACGAATTGATGATCTTTTTTATCAGCTGCAAGGTCCTACTTTCCAAGATCGATCTGTGTTCTGGGTATCATCAACTTCGTGTACTTGAAGAAGGTATTCCTAAAACTGCATTCCGCACGAGATATTGTCACTACGAGTTCACAATCATGCCTTTTGGTTTGACGAATGCCCTAGCAGTTTTCATGGACTTAATGAATAGGGTTTGTAAACCTTATTTAGACAAGTTCATCATTGTATTCATTGATGACATTCTTATTTATTCGAAGTCACGAGCCGATCACGAACAACATCTCCGTCTGACAATGGAACTCCTAAAAAAGGAACAGCTATTTGCCAGATTTTCCAAGTGTGAATTCTAGCTCAAGGAAATTCAGTTTTTGGGTCATATTGTCAACAAGCAGGGTATTCATGTGGATCCTTCCAAAATTGCTGCTATTAAGGATTGGAACACACCTACGACACCTACAGAAGTTCGTTCTTTTCATGGTCTTGCTGGTTATTATCGTCGATTCATTTCGAACTTCTTGAAGATCGCGGTTCCTCTCACTGCTTTGACTCAGAAGAATAAGCCTTTTGAGTGGGGACCTAAACAAGAGGAAGCTTTTCAAACACTGAAACGAAAACTCTGTGATGCCCCTGTTTTATCTTTGCCTGAGGGAAACGATGATTTTGTTGTCTATTGTGACGCGTCGAATCTAGGCCTTGGTTGTGTTCTCATGCAACGATGTAAAGTTATAGCTTATGCGTCAAGACAATTGAAAGTTCACGAGAAGAACTACACGACTCATGATCTTGAGTTGGGAGCTGTGGTTTTTTAACTCAAAATTTGGAGACACTATCTTTATGGAATGAAATGTGTGGTTTTCAAAGACCACAAAAGTCTCCAACACATTTTCAATTAGAAGAAGCTGAACATAAGGCAACGACGCTGGGTTGAGCTTTTGAATGATTACGATTGCGAAATTCGCTACCATCCTAGAAAGGCGAATATCGTAGCCGATGCGCTAAATCGAAAGGAATGAGCTAAGCTTCATTCTGTTCGCACTCTATCCGATATCCAATCACGTGTCCTTCAAGCACAACGAACGTGTGTAACCCAAGGCTTATTGAAATATGAGCTGCCACTTCAACTTGAGCTTAAACTCGAAACGAAAGACGATGGGTTACTCTATTTCAAGAATTGTTTGTGGATTCCGAAACAAGACAATTTTCGCACTTTAGTGATGGACGAATCTCATAAGTCATTCATCCTAGTGCTGACAAAATGTACAAGGATCTTTGTACTCAGTACTGGTGGCCTGGTATGAAAAAGGATGTTGCCTTATATGTGTCGAAATGCCTAACTTGTCTCAAAGTCAAAGCTGAACACCAACGACCATCTGGTTTGCTTGTACAACCAGAGATACCGGTATGGAAGTGGGAGAACATTGCGATGGATCTCATCACAAAGTTACCACGCACATCTAGAGGTCACGATGCTATTTGGGTAGTCATTGATCGATTAATGAAATCAGCACACTTTATACCGATTCGCGAGGATCTATCTGCTGATAAACTTGCCAAGATTTATGTTGACGAGATTGTATCTCAACATGGTGTTCCTTTGGATATCATATCTGATCGTGATGCTCGATTTTCATCTCACTTTTGGAAGACCATGCAATCTGCTTTGGGAACTCAACTAAATCTAAGCACTGCTTATCATCCCCAAACGGATGGACAATCCAAGAGGACGATACAAAGATTGGAGGATATGCTTAGAGCATGTGTGATAGACTTTGGTGGTAATTGGGATTCTCATCTACCGTTGATCGAGTTCTCTTACAACAACAGTTATCATGCTAGCATCAATATGGCACCGTTCGAAGCTTTATACGGTCGCAAATGTCGTTCACCTGTCTATTGGAATGAGATCGGTGAAGCTCAGCTTACTGGACCTGAGCTCATTCTGGAAACGACGGATACAATCAAGAAAATTCGCGATAATCTTCTGACAGCTAGAAGCCGTCAAAAGAGTTATGCGGATATGCGACGCAAGCCCTTGGAATTTCAAGTCGGAGACCGTGTCCTACTCAAGGTATCCCCTTGGAAGGGAGTGGTGAGATTTGGAAAGAAAGGAAAACTTGAACCACGATACGTTGGACCATTTAAGATTGTTGAAAGAATCGGAAAGGTTGCCTATCGACTAGAGCTACCTCCTGAACTTGGGAATATTAACCCAACATTCCACGTGTCCAATTTACGAAAGTGTTTAGCCGATACTGATCTTCATATTCCACTCGACGAAATTCAAGTTGATGACACGATGCACTTTGTCGAGAAACCTGTGGAGATAACGGACCGTGAAATCAAGCAATTGAAGAACAAGCGAATATGATTAGTCAAAGTTCGCTGGGAGTCCAAATGTGGCCCATAGTTTACTAGGGAACGTGAGGACCAAATGAAAGCGAAATATCCACATTTGTTTTCACGAGTTTCCTCTAATTAAAAATTTCGGGACGAAATTTCCTAAAGTAGGGGAGACTGTGACAACTGTGCTCTGTAAATGATGAACGATGTAAAACAATATCAGTTATCAATGAAACGATGTGTTTTGGTGTTAATATTTGTGTATTTGTGTTTGACGATTTTACGATTTGATTCTAGTTCGATTTCAAGCTTTAAATCGCTTTTTGGAAAGTTATACGCAAACTGATCCGTAAACGTAATCAGTTTAACGCGACAAACACTCCGGAATAGTGACAAAGGCTTAACATACCTTAAATAACCTTTACATAACTTAGAAATAAGTTTTGAAGGGTTTGGTGTGTCGAAAACAAGTTTATTCGATCGCGTGGACAATTTGCGACAAACTGCGAAAGTATGCCGATTTGTACAGTAACGAACATTCTGGAACATGATCATAAACTAAACATATCTTAAATACCCTTTACATAGCTTAGAAATAGGCTTTGAGGGGTTCGGTATGCGAAAATACGTTTATTTGATCAATAGGGACTAAAAGCGTCAAAAAGTGCATAAGTTTGTGTGACAACCCGAACTTTCAAGGTCCTTCCTTGACACGATACTTGTTCCACACTACCTCCTCATAATTGTTTGTGTTGTAACTGATGCATATTTGATTAACTGTCGATGCATATTTGATGAACTGTTGAACTGTATTTTCATGATTCATGGTGTTGTAAAATGTGCACCCTTGTGTTATGATAAATGAAATGTTTTAAAGGTTGGTGAGTGAATGAAAGATTAGGAATTGCGTAGTGTTTGGAATAATTTAATTAAAGTTACGTAACAAGTATGTCCATGTTAAACTTATGTGTGTACATATCTAATTCAATTTATACAAGCGAGTACTTGAAGCTAAACCCTTAATGTGTTTACCGACCGAACCGTTTGAACCAAAACATTTGTTTCGCATGTAGATCCAACGCATCCGCGTAACTCGAAACTAATGAGGCCTGAACCATAACTCCATTATTACCTCTTTTTATTCGTTCCGTTGACCAATTATAATTTTATAGTTTGTTGGTTTGTATTCAACTATATATATATATATGTTACCAATCAAATTAGAACAGTCCACTCCTCCCTTGCGATTGTTTTGGGCAGCCACTTCGGCCCACACCCCACCTCTCCTTTAGTGTTGTAGCTTTTGTTGTTGAAGCCCAAGCCCACCAAATCGCATGCATGTATACTGATTGTATACATGATATTGTGATTCAAAGTAAAGAAAACAAAACAAAACCCTAAACCCCACAAATTACTCTCAGCCGACACACCCCCTTCCCCTGCTTCTCCCTCTCTCGTTTCCACCGGCGACCGGAGATCGGATTCCGGCCGGCGCCTTCCCTTCTCCGACGTCGCATACCCCAAACAAACCAAACACTTTCACCACACTCTCCCTCTCGATCCCTTCTGCAATCATGACCGACGGCTGTCGGAGCCGGTTAACCGGCCGCCCACGAATACACTTCACCCTCTTCCTCCCACTCTCGCTCCTCCCTTTCTCTCGATGTTCTTGTCGGTTGCGCAACGGAACGTGGTGGTGCTGTTACATGAAGATAATGATGATTGATGGTGCAGGACGCCGGCGGCGACAACAGTGGTTGAGATGGTGGTTCGCTTCAGACGGAAAGATTCACCAAATCGAGTCAATAAACTGACGAGGTGTGAGGTATAGATCTGTTTTTGTAATTGTGTTTTAGATGATCTGTTATTTGTTTTCTTTTGTTATGAATGTTGAAAAGCCCAATTGGCTAATGAAACAAAACGTGGTTCTATAAATTGCATATTACGTATGATAGATTTAAATTCGGTTGTGATTTTAATTAATGATTTTAATTCTCAAACCTATTGTTATTAATATTGAATACGTAACATGGGTATTGTTATTAATATAACATGAATATTATATGACCAAGAATGATGAGCATGAGTTGTTATCTTGACCGATATGCATGTGAATCGAGTATGAGTTTGTGGGCAACAGTGTGATGTAATTATGCATATATGTATGGTAACATGTTTAGACATAGCATGCTTGTAATTATGAATTATTAACCAATGATTTCGTATGATAGTATGGTTATGGATGTGATGTGATAATAAAATGGTTTAAATAAAAAATAGTGTCAGCCACTAATAAATTGGTCCAATAATAATCTTCGAATGCTTTAACAGTTGTCGGCCACTATTGTTTGTTTTGATATTAATTGATTGTTTTCATATGATAATAATCTTATTGGATAAGAGGGAGATTGCTAGTCAATAATGTGTGATGGATTTTTAGGATGATTATATTGGTAGGTTAAATCCTAGTATGAAGTATGACAAACTGTGACTATCATGACTATGGGAAACCTTGATAATTATCAATGATAAAGGATTGATTAGTTCATATAAATTTTTACGTATGGATTGAATGGACTGACTAGTTATGTTAATATTATGTATGGATTGGATGGATTGAATTGGGCCGCAAACTTGAATGCAGACCATACATTCCCTAGATGGGCCATAGGACAATGGGCCACGCACAAATATTGACTATACGTGTTAGTAGACTGTCATGTTGGGTGATTACCTATTAAGACTTATGTGAATGTCGATACGTGCCCTTCTTATACATTACTTGTTTAATGTGTGTATAAAATACGTGACAACTAGTATACGAAACTGATTGTAACGATAATCGTACTAGGAATTGGTTGATTATTATGGAACAAGTAACTAGTCATACCGAGCAAACCAAGGTGAGTTCACACACTTTTTAAGGCATGGGATTCCCGGTGGTTGGGAATGGGTTAAAGAATTAAAACGGAACCTACATATCCTCCTTGGGTAGGATATGTATGGCCATCCTCCATGGGTAGGATGTCAATCTTAATCCTGCGTATTCTCCTTGGGTAGAATACGTACGTACGTTCGTCCTCCTTGGGTAGGACAACAACCTTAACTTACTAGACAAAAATCTATCATTAAGTCCCTCATTTTATATCGACTTAATCGCCGAGGCCGATGGCGAGCGGGTCATTAGTTAATAGCGCTATTAGGTTTGACAAACCTCACACTGTGCCGTTCGGACGGGCGTGTACTAATGAATCATGGCAAACAGTCAATGATGATAGACATTGACTTAGGGCACAACTTACTTTCGTCAGTAGGCGATATGGTAACGGTCTAGTGGTTCACATGGGGAAGCCCCCACTGATTATGGATATGGTTTGGGAAACAAAGATACCGGTTAACTCGTGATTTACGAAACAACTTACGGTTTTAGAAACAAACATTAAAACTAAACAACCAATTGTGAACTCGCTCAACTTTGTTGTTGACTCGTTGTTACATGCCTTGCAGGCCTTTAGGTGCATATTATTGGAACTTGCTGTCTGGGAAGCTGGAGTGGTCATGGGTCGGGATACATGGAATCTCAATACAAGCTCAATGGTTTATGTACTCTTGGTTTACTAAACACTTAACAAATGATTTATGCTTCCGCTGTACACAATGATTGATATGTAACGTTTGTAACGCTTTATGTTAATAAATGGAAGTTTTATTTAATTATAATTATGAGTTCAATGTGATTGGTGGCTTGGATCCTGGTATGTCACACGCCTCGCGGGGGTTTCCGCACGTGGTATTTTGGGGGTGTGACAGTTTGCATTTACACGCATATCCTACGTTCTGATCATATCCAGATATCCAAAAATTTTTGTAATCATTAAAATATTTTATTTTAGTGATTGGAATTCAAAAATACCATTCGTCGTGTAATTTGGATCGTTTTCACGTCCGTTTGAGTTTTCGTCATAATTAACCGAATAACGCAACCGTTCGACCAAACAAACCGACATCCATGATATTTTTAAGCATATTTCATGTTCCCTATGCTTTAACTTCATTATAGAGGCTTGAAATTGGGTTAACGGGGCTTAAACGCGCGAAAATGCCTTAAATCAAAGTTTTGGACATGCAGGGACTAAAACTGACAATTTCTGAAAGTTGCCTGGCGGGCCGCGAAGCCCAGTGTACCTGTCTTCGCGGGGCGCAACCCACCTGCAGATTAGAAACTTTGAATGTGGTCACAGCAGCTGTTTTCAGGCAATTCTAACATGGTTTTGGGATACCATTTGATTGTTTTTGAGTTCCCATTGTATTAGAAACAATGTGCCACAAGTGTATAGGTAGGATTAAGCTTTGATTCTTGCAAAGACACTTGTAATCATCTTGTGAATTCAAGGTTTCCTATAAATACCCACCATGTTCAACCTTCATTCCTCACAAATTGATCTAAATCTGCTCTAAGTTGAAGCTAAGGCTTCATACCTGAGTGTTTTGGATCAATTATTCCTAGCTTGGACCTTTTGTAAGCTTCTTTCATGCTTGTTTATGCTTTTCAAGCATTTGGTCAACCCAAAGTTCGTTTGAACTTTGCAACGTGAGCGTAATCACGATGGTTATAGTCCCTTGTGACTATACCTACTGATTACCACGTCGATTAGTCGAAGTGACGAGTTAAAGTTTCGGTCAAAATACGTGTTTATGCGTATTTTGCAACGAAGCTATTTTCGGGTATCAAAACACTTTGTTTTGATATCAAACCTGTTTTCTAACTTAGTTAAACAAATTTTAACACGTTTAACTCGTCACTTTTAGTTTAGTGCTTGTTTAGGCTCATAAGTCAAGCGGTCTTGACAACCGCTTAGACTTTCGAACCCGACCCGTTTGGTTGATCGTTAGGATCCGACCAAGCATATATTGTGACCAGAGTTGCATAGGGAATAACCTTCCGAGGTTATACCTTATGGTCACTTAGTTTAATTAGTTGTATGATAGGTAGTTTATGTGCCTTAGGAAAATGACCAAAATGCCCTTTTCATGAATAATTTGATTTTAAGCATATGTAACTTAATCTTTTACTCTTAAACTGATTATGCCACATATTTAAACATGTTAGGGCATATAATACTTGTCTTAGGACTAGTTAGACGTCTCGAACGCGCATTTGCGCGAACGACCCGTTAAAGTAGCATAAGCTACTTTAAAGGGTCGTAACAGGTAGTAAGCACTTAGGATATGTTCCGATTTAGAATGTAGGCTTGTTAAACCATATCACATTAGTTCCAATACTCATTTGGTTTACGAAACCTCATTCTACCCGATCTCCCGATTTAGGTGTCGATTTATTAACTTAGTGATCCGATTACTAGGTACTACTTGATTTCCTTGGTTTGCCTGAGCCTTGTTAAGTTCATTTAAATCGAGGATACCTTGCAATTAAATGTGAGTACATAGTTCCCCTATTTTACTGTTTTCAATTGTTTTGGGGTGATTCATATGTGTTAAACGATTTTGATGATTTCAAAAACGAATATTATGGTTTATATTAAACATAATGATTTCGATAATGTGAACGAACTTGTTGGGACGTATTTACATAACAAATGACATTCATTAACAATGATCAAGCCGACCAGTATTAGGTTATGGTACCATAGGATCTGACAAATCCCGTTATCAGACTGCCGCCACGGTTATGTATGGGGGTTATGTGGGTAACGACTGAACCTGATGATTGTTAACTTACCCTTTGGTGGTTTGTTAATACTAGTTAAATGATGGACGAGTTACAAAGGTTTGAATGTATTAAGCGAGACGACCAAAAGTTAGTTTTCACAATTAAAACACGAACGATTAGAACGATATGAACGATTGAACGACGTGAAACGATTGAACGATTGAACGATTTAAACGATTTGAACGAGTTAAACAAATTGAACGAACGATTGGTTTTGGTAGGTGATTAGATAACGGGACGGGTGTAATGTGATTAAAGCATGGTAGATACGCCGGTGGTACTTCTTATATATAAGTTCTTTTATCGTATTATGTAATAACTCTCATCAAAAGTCTTATTTATTACTTTAATTGACCAATAGGAAACCCTAATTGAGAAACCCAAGTGATTCTGTGTAAATCCTAAAATTTTCAGAACAATCAGAATCAGGATCAGGGCCCCTAAAACTCAATGGGGGTATTCCCTAATTTGAAATTATCCTTCGAAAACTGTTGTAAAACACGTATTTGTGAAAATTTCCGACTCACCAAGGCTATACTAGACACGAGGCTACCCTAGGCTAGGGGGTATGCCCCGCGACACGCGACAGAAACGGAGACACCCTCCGCGACACGCGGGGGGACCAATTTTCAAGTATAAATAGTAGAGCATGGGACTTGAACTGTTTGCATATTTCGACGTTAAAATTCTTTACGTACACAAAGTTAGACGCTGTTTACTACAAAAACACACACGAATCACGAAGTGCTGCCACAATACAGGGTAATAACTCGATCGCTGCTACGATTCAATGTCCGATCGATTAAACTATCCAATGGATGTTTAAGTGCTGCCCACATTAGGGTTATTGCTTTGTCATTCGTCGTTAAATCGATGGATGTTTAAGTATCGCACTTTGATTATTAGAAAAAGTCAGGAGAAATTCAAGAAATTCCGAGAAAAGAAAGTTAAACAGGAAACCCAGGAATTAACCAGTAAATCACCATGGGAAGACAAGTTAGATGAAAAATGGGCAGATCTCTATATGTTAGCCACTGTAGCAGTAAATGCTAATCTTTAAATATTTTGATTTAAGTTTTAGCAACCTTATCACTTACAAGCCAGAAATATTATCCAATAAAATAAATAAGTTACAGTAAACCCTGGTGTGTTTTAATTATCTTTGTGTTAAATCAATCACACGATATGAAATAATATTTAAAAGTTATTTATGAGATTTGTTATAAAATTTTAATTTAGTAAAGTTTTGTATTTTGCATATGTACCAAACAGCATGAGTGACTTGTCTGAAGCCCTTCAGAATTTAAATCTCTATCCAATAAAAATAGAGGTTTCCAGAGATTTCAATAGGTACATACCAGACATAGAAGAACCTATAGAATTCAATGCTCCACCTCCAGAGAAACCCAAGCCCAAGAAAAGGAGGAGATTGGTGGGATGGAGGCGTGTGCGTAGAAGAAAACATGCCCCTAGGAAGATTCCTAAAATAAACAATCCCTTAGAAAAAGGAAAAGAAATTGAAACCGGGGAAAATTCTAGACAGCAGGAATTGAGGATTGAAGACGGGGAAGATTCTAAGCAGATGGAACTACAGTTTGGGGAATATTCTAAGCAGATGGAAATGGAGTATGGAGAAGGTTTTATACAAACCAAGATAGAAATTGGAGAAAGCTCTAAGCAAACTCAAGAAATGACATTGCAGGAGGAGTTAGATTTTATATTGACAAGCTGTGATACTATTAAGCCTGTCAATAAAAATGTTTTTACTCATCCTATTGAAACCCAAATCCCGATTAACTTGGAACCAGCAATCCCAGAACCAATAATCCACACCCAACCTTTAGGGATGGATGAGTGGTGGACTAATGATTGGCAATTCCAAAACCTTATCAACAGTCCCTATATGTTTTTCCCTCAGTTCGATCCCGAACCTTTACCAAATCCACCGATGAGTAACGAGAATATGGCTGAACTCCGCCATTTTGGTGAAGAGTTGCTGGATGCAGGGAATAGGATCCGAGAGATAGGAGGACAAATCTCATGGAAATATGATGAGAGGGAACATCGTTATTAAAAATGCAAGTTGACAAGGGAGAAATGGGTTATGAGTCTGTGTTTGTATAATAACAATAATATTAATAAAAATCAGTATGTGTAAAATAAACAATAAAACGATTGTATATGGAAGCATAACAATATCTATAAAATAAAAGAAAAATTTACAATTTTGGTTGTATATTTGTTTACGTGATTATGTGCGATTAATTGTTATAGTAAATTGTTTCTTATTCTATACTAATTATTTATCTATAAATTAATTTTCAGATGGCAAACATTGGTAATGAACCAGTAAATGAAGTAAATCAATCTGAACAAATTCAGGAAGAGCAATTATTAAATAGGCAAGATATTGAGGATATCGTTGCACAAGGAATAGCTAATGCTATTCTAGCAATCGTTGCTGCTGTCCAGAAACCTGTTAAACCTCAATCAATCATTCCTAGTAAACGTACACAAGGTGATAATTTTAGTAATAGTATAAACGGAGGAGGCAATCATATTAATAATAACAATAATGATCTGCAAGCCCCAATTTTCAAGAAAATGAAAGCTGCAACACCTGGTTGCACTTACAAAGAATTTCTTGCCTGTAAACCAGCTGAGTTTGCAGGTAACGAAGGGGCTATTGCAGCACTGCGTTGGTTAGAGAAAACTGAGGCAGTAATCACTATAAGTAAATGTGCTGAGGAAGATCAAGTTATGTATGCGTCAAATATTTTTAAAGAAGGGGCGCTAGAATGGTGGAACACAGTGTTACAAGCTAAAAGAAGGATCGAGGCATATGCCATGAAATGGGAAGAATTTAAAAATCTTGTAGAAAGAAAATTCTGTCCCGAGTATGAAAAAGATCAAATGGCAAATAAGTTCCTAAACCACCGGATGGTGAATGTGGACTGTCGTGGTTATACTTCGACATTCTTCGAATATGCTAGAGTGGTACCTACACTGGCTTCGCCAGAACCGGTACTCATTTCTCGCTATATTTGGGGATTAATTAGCGAAATCCGTAATATCGTTAAAGCTGCGAGACCTCGCACTATTGACGATGCAGTCGAATTAGCTAATACCCTCACTGACGAACTGGTACGCACAAGAGATGAAAATAGGAAAAAGGAACTGGCTCAGAAAATTACCCAAGGATTTCGGGTGGGTAATAATAGCAACTTCAAAAGAAGAGGAACAGGGCAATCTTCAACTTCGCCGTTTTGCAGAAATTGCAAAAAGAAACATTATGGACGATGTAATGTAATCTGCAACTTTTGCAAAGCCATAGGACATCGCGAAGAAGACTGCAGGAAGAAAACAAGAATCTGCTATAACTGTGGAGAAACAGGACATTTTAAGCCAGAATGCCCTAAATTGGTCAAACCAGCAGACAACAAAGCCAAGCCGGCCGATGGAGCTACCAAGAAGAATGTTCGAGCCTTCCAGTTAACTACTCAGGAAGCCGAGTTAATTCCAGATGTGATAGCTGGTACGTTCCAAGTTCACAACATTTACGCAAAAGTATTATTTGACTCTGGTGCAAACCAAAGTGTTATTAATACTTCATTCTGCCAAGCTCTTAATTTACCTTTAACCAACCTTAGGTAAATTTTTACAGTCGAGACGGCAGATGGGAATTCAGTTAAAATAGATACGGTTTTGCGGGAAGGAAATATAGAACTTTTAGGTCATAAATTATCTGCAAACCTGTTACCTATGAAATTAGCTGAATTTGATGTTGTGTTAGGAATAGATTGGTTAATAGCTAACCATGCTCGAATCATTTGTGATAACAATTCTATAGAAATTCAGGCACCTAACGGAGAAGTAATCAGGATTACAGGAGATAAACCACGTAAACCCATGAAGTTCATATCAGTAATGAAAGTTGCTAGTTATGAACGAAAACAAGGAATAGTATATATAATTTCAGTAATCATTAGTACTAAGGGTAAAGAACTTAAGGAGATTCCTGTAGTCTCAGAATACCCAGATATATTCCCAGAAGAGTTACCAGGATTACCACCAGAAAGGGAAGTAGAATTTAGGATTCATCTAATTCCTGGAACTACACCGATAGCTAAGGCACCTTATCGGTTAGCTCCTACCGAAATGTTAGAACTGAAAAAGCAATTAGATGAATTACTAAGCAAAGGATTCATACAACCTAGCTCATCCCCTTGGGGAGCACCAGTGTTGTTTGTAAAGAAGAAGGATGGTTCGATGAGAATGTGTATTGATTATAGAGAATTGAATAAGGTTACAATTAAGAATCGATACCCATTACCTAGGATTGATGATCTATTCGATCAACTTCAAGGAGCTAGATATTTTTCTAAGATCAACTTACGGTCCGGATATCATCAATTGAAAGTACAAGAGGAAGACATACCTAAAACTGCTTTCAGGACTAGGTATGGTCATTACGAGTTTACAGTCATGCCCTTTGGATTAACGAAAGCTCCTGCCGCATTCATGGACATGATGAATAGAATCTGTAAATCGTATTTAGATAAATTTGTAATTGTTTTTATAGACGATATACTTATTTATTCCAAAAGTCAGACAGAACATTGTGAGCACTTACATGCACTCTTAACTTTGTTAAGAAAAGAAAAGCTTTATGCCAAATTTTCGAAGTGTGAATTTTGGCTACAAGAAGTGCAATTCCTAGGACACATGGTAAATCATGTAGGTATTCATGTAGATCCTGCTAAGATAGAGGCAATTACCAATTGGAGGGTTCCGCAAACCGCAATGGAAATTAGAAGTTTTATAGGTTTAGCTGGATATTATAGAAGGTTTATTAAGGATTTTTCCAAGATAGCTGTACCATTAACTAAGCTAACCTATAAAGCAGTTAAGTTTGAATGGGGACCTAAACAAGAAGAAGCCTTTAGAATCTTGAAGCAGAAATTAACAAATGCTCCAATCCTAGCATTACCAGAAGGGACTGAAGATTTTGAAGTATATTGTGATGCTTCAAAACTAGGATTAGGATGTGTGCTAATGCAACGCAAGAAGGTAATTGCGTATGCTTCAAGGCAATTGAAAAAGCACGAAGAAAACTATACGACTCATGATTTAGAATTAGGAGCTGTAATTTTTGCCCTTAAGATTTGGAGACATTATCTGTACGGAAGTAAATTTACTGTCTATACAGATCATAAGAGTTTAAGATATATATTTGGGCAAAAAGAGTTAAACATGAGGCAAAGAAGATGGATGGAAATCCTAAGTGATTACGATTGTGATATTCAATATCACGAAGGAAAGGCAAATGTAGTTGCAGATGCCTTAAGTCGTAAATACCATGAGAAACAACGACAGGTCCGTGCCCTCAGATTAAATCTACAGTTAGATTTAATGAAACAACTGAAGCATTTTCAAGAAACAGCAATCAAGGATGATGCTGAAGGAATGAAAGGAAGAATAAAAGAATTAGAACAAGGATCTGATGGAATTTGGAGATTCCACCAAAGAAGAATTTGGGTACCTAAGCAAGGAGAATTAAGAAATAAGATCTTAGAAGAAGCTCATAAATCTAGGTATACCATGCATCCAGGAAATAATAAGATGTATCAAGATTTAAGAAATAATTTCTGGTGGATAGGCATGAAAAAGGATATAGCTCAATATGTTTCTAAGTGTCTTACTTGTTCACAAGTTAAGGCAGAACACCAGAAACCTTCAGGTCTACTACAACAATTAGAAATGCCAGTATGGAAATGGGAACTCATAACAATGGATTTTGTTACTAAGTTGCCCAAAACCAGAAAAGGTAATGATGCGATTTGGGTAATTGTGGATCGATTAACCAAATCAGCTCATTTTCTACCCATGAAAGAAACCTTTAGCATGGAAAGGTTGGCAAAGTTGTATGTAGATGAAGTAGTATCCCTACATGGAGTTCCACTCTCCATTGTCTCAGATAGAGATAGTCGTTTCACTTCTCACTTTTGGACAAGTTTCCAAGAAGCCATGGGAACTAAATTAAACTTGAGCACTGCATATCATCCACAAACAGATGGGCAAAGTGAAAGGACGATACAAACTCTAGAAGACATGCTCCGAGCATGTGTGATAGATTTTGGTGGAAACTGGGATGATCACCTACCTTTAATTGAATTCTCCTATAACAATAGTTATCATTCAAGTATCGAATCTGCCCCATTCGAAGCACTATACGGACGTAAGTGCAGAACTCCAGTATGTTGGGTAGAAATAGGAGAAAGTCAATTATCAGGTCCAGAGATTGTGCAAGAGACCACTGATAAGATCACTCAAATCAAAGAAAGACTAAAGACGGCTCGAGATCGTTAGAAGAGTTATGCAGACAATAGAAGGAAGCCGTTGGAGTTTCAAGTTGGAGACAAAGTATTATTAAAAGTATCTCCTTGGAAAGGAGTAGTACGGTTTGGAAAGAAAGGAAAGCTAAGTCCAAGATACGTAGGACCATTTTCAGTGATCCAACGTATAGGACCGGTTGCTTATCGTTTACAACTACCAGAAGAATTAGCTGGAGTACATGATGTATTTCATGTATCCAATCTCAAGAAATGTTTGTCTGATGAATCCCTGGTAGTACCTCTTCAAGATGTAGAGGTAAATGAAAAGCTGAAATTCGTAGAGAAACCTCTTCAGATAGAAGACAGAAAGGTGAAATTTCTCAAACACAAACGGTTAGTACTTGTCAAGGTCAAGTGGGATTCAAAGAGAGGAGCTGAATACACTTGGGAGCTGGAATCAAAAATGAAGAGAAAGTATCCCTACTTATTCCAGTAAATCTCGAGAACGAGATTTTTATTAAGGTGGGGAGGATGTAATAACTCTCATCAAAAGTCTTATTTATTACTTTAATTGACCAATAGGAAACCCTAATTGAGAAACCCAAGTGATTCTGTGTAAATCCTAAAATTTTCAGAACAATCAGAATCAGGATCAGGGCCCCTAAAACTCAAGGGGGGTATTCCCTAATTTGAAATTATCCTTCGAAAACTGTTGTAAAACACGTATTTGTGAAAATTTCCGACTCACCAAGGCTATACTAGACACGAGGCTACCCTAGGCTAGGGGGTATGCCCCGCGACACGCGACAGAAACGGAGACACCCTCCGCGACACGCGGGGGGACCAATTTTCAAGTATAAATAGTAGAGCATGGGACATGAATTGTTTGCATATTTCGACGTTAAAATTCTTTACGTACACAAAGTTAGACGCTATTTACTACAAAAACACACACGAATCACGAAGTGCTGCCACAATACAGGGTAATAACTCGATCGCTGCTACGATTCAATGTCCGATCGATTAAACTATCCAATGGATGTTTAAGTGCTGCCCACATTAGGGTTATTGCTTTGTCATTCGTCGTTAAATCGATGGATGTTTAAGTATCGCACTTTGTCATTCGATGTGAGGGTTTAATCTCGTGAGTTATCGTAAATGCTGTATTAGTTACTAACCTAGTTTGTGTGCATTGTTATTTAAATTAGGTTAAAAGGCTAATCAATAGGCTAGGCTCTGCTCAAATAAATCTGCAATGTGAGTCATTCTCTTTTTATCAAATTTAATTTCAAAAGCATCTTTATTTTCAAAGTTATAATTACAGGGATTAAGTCTTTGTAATCACCAAATTACAGCCGGTATGTGGGGTTTTGTATACATTACTTGTTCCCGTCACCATTGGACAACGAGTTAGCCAATGGGTGATCTGACCACAGTCACAGAAATAAGTCGAGTGACAAATACTGTGGGTAGTTGGTTGATATAGAAACAATGTAATCACCCTTAATACTGTAAATTATAACAAACAGGTCGTTTTAGTAAATAGAATGATTAACCAGTATTTTCCGCTGACAAAACCTTTTTCAAACATGTTTCAGGTGATCTGTTGTGATCCAAGGAAAAGTGCCGTGAAGCACTACAAGCTTAAGGAAGTGGCTCATAATAAAATAAAGAAACATGTTTTGTATAATAAAGATTTCTCCGTATTGTAAATTACCGGGGTTTTATCCCAAAATTGTGAAATAAAATAAATCGGGAAAATTCAGCTTTAAAAAGATCCTGATGAAATCTTCCGCTGTTAAACTCACTTAAATAAATACCACGGGATTTTCTGTCCCGCGGCTCCTGGAACGGGTCAAACCGGGTCGGGGGCCGTGACATATTATATTCCGTGGCGTTATTTATTTCACTTGAATGAACGATTTTTAAACGATGTCACGCAACGATGTTTACTACACGATATAAACCATACGAGTTTTATTACGAGAATGAATTACAATTTGGTTTACATAAACAAATGTTTTGGGTTAAGATTCATGGCATTAAGGTTTTATAAACTATAACCAACTTGTTTTGAGCTGGTTATTCATATTGCAATACTAAACTCTTTTCAAAACAAGGTTTTCAATGATCGACTTTTGTAGTCAAACGAGGTATTGCAACATGTAAACGAGCCATGAATCCGACACTCTCACAAAACCTATGTGCTCGCCGGCATTTCTTTGCTGACTTTATTTTCGCATATGTTTCAGGTGTGTTGAATGATGTTGTTTGCTACTAGGATGCATGCTCACTTAGGACCAGACGAGGCCTTAGTGACTTAAAAATGGTGATAGTCAACATGAGAACTTGTTTGTTTTAACTTTAAGACAATGTTTAATATTCAATAATTCAATAAAACGAAACTTTTTAACCCATGTGTTGTGAAACAATAATTTTGTCGCTCCACTCCCCGACGTTTCTGTCGCAGTTTATTGTTTTACGCGGTCGGGGTATGACAGGAATGATTAGGTTAGTTTGTAGTTGGATACTTAATGCTAAACAAGGTTTAAATTCAAAGAAAAACACAAAAAATTGCGCTAAAATCGAGCTGGGAAGGGCCTGGTCGCGGCTGCCTATTTGGGCCGCTGTGAGTTGTTAAATAAATTTGAAGCCGCGTTACATTCAATGTCAAGACCCAACTCAGCTGGTTGGACGCGTGCCTGTTGATACCAGTGACCCGGGTTCGAGTCCCGTGGTCTTTATTATTGAGTATATATTTTCTTTTCCTTTTTATTCTTTCATAACCTCAACTTTCAGCAAATTACACAACGGTCCCTGGACTTAGATCAACTTATGTTATGTTATTTAAAGAAAAAGAAGCTAGCTTTACAATTTAAACTAACCAAGTTATATTGTTTTTTTTTTAAGAACTACTTTATAATACAAACTAACTAGGTTAGTTTACTAACTTTAATATCTAACGAGACTAACTAGAAAATAAACTTTTTATATAATAATATTAATTAATCTAATTAATTAAATAAAATAGGATCGATAAATAACCGTATTTATGAACGAATTTAAATTAGGATAAAAACCGTTAAACGATTATTCATTTCACGAAGCTTCCGAATCTCATTATATTAAGAATTTTAACTAGTTTAATGAGTATCAAGTGTCGATAAATATAGAATCAAGAATCCTTGAATAATATTTCGTTCAAACGATAATTTAATTATCAGTTGCACATAGGACTAACGTGAGTACACGAACATGATTAAAATAACTTCGCTTTCATTATGATCAATAGTCTTGAATTACAAATAAAACGAAAGTAGGTTACAAGGAGAGTACAAGAGTCTAAATATGGAAAGTACGACATGTCTTGCTAAAATAAGAAAGTGCGGAAATGCAGAGCGTTACAGTCTCCCCTCCTTTAGAAAATTTCGTCCCGAAATTTAGGAAGAAGTAACGAAAGGATGTGGATACTTCGTCTTCATGTCACTCTTGAGTTCCCAAGTGAATTCGGTACCATGTTTTCCTTCCTATCGAACCTTGACGATAGGAATTTTACTGCGCCTCAATATCTTGACTCCTTGGTCCATGATTTCGACGGGTTTTTCCACAAAATGCAAGGTTTCGTTGACTTGAAGATCTTCTAGGGGAACTTGAAGTCCTTCTTCAGCGAGACACTTCTTTAGTTTTGAGACATGAAACGTTGGATGAACGTTGTTGAGTTCTTGAGGTAGATCGAGTCGGTAGGCTACCGTACCAATCCTTTCGAGTATCTTGAAAGGACCAACATAGCGAGGGGCGAGCTTCCCCTTTTTACCAAAACGAACTATTCCTTTCCAAGGAGATACCTTGAGTAGAACATGGTCACCAACGTTAAACTCCAACGGTTTGCGTCTCTTGTCTGCATAGCTCTTTTGTTGACTACGAGCCTTGAGTAGATTATCACGGATTTGAAGAATCTTATCCGTTGTTTCTTGTACAATCTCAGGGCCAGTGAATTGCTTGTCACCAATCTCATGACAGCTTAGAGGAGGTCGGCATTTGCGACCATACAATGCTTTGAAAGGAGCCATTTGAATACTGGAGTAGTAGCTATTGTTGTACGAGAACTCAATCAATGGTAAATGCACATCCCAACTACCACTAAAGTCGATGACACAAGAACGGAGCATGTCCTCTAGGGTTTGGATAGTACGTTTAGTCTATCCATCTGTTTGAGGATGAAAAGCCGTACTGAGATTTAAATGAGAACCCATAGCGGACTGAAAGGTTTGCCAAAGACTTGAAGTGAAACGACCATCACGATCGGAAATGATATCGAGCGGAATGCCATGACGGCATATGATTTCTTCAGTGTAGATTCGAGCAAGTCGTTCCACCTTGAAATCTTCACGAATAGGAAGGAAATGAGTGGTTTTGGTCAAACGATCGATAATCACCCAAATGCTATCGTGGCCAGAAGGCGTACGAGGAAGTTTGGTTATGAAGTCCATAGCGATGCTATCCCATTTCTAAACGGGGATTTCAGGTTGTTCGAGTAGACCAGAAGGTCGTTGATGCTCGGCTTTGACTTTCGAACAGGTAAGGCACTTAGAAACGTATGTAGCAATGTCTCTCTTCATACCAGGCCACCAATAGGATGTACGAAGATTCTGGAACATCTTGTCAGCACCAAGATGAATCGAGTACTTAGATTTGTGTGCCTCATTCATGATGAGTTCACGAAGGTTATCATGATTTGGTACCCAAATGCGATCACGACAGTATAGCAGACCATCAGATTTTGTAACGAGTAGGTCTTCAGTAGCTCCACATATTTCTACGAACATGGTTCCTTCATTGACAGACGAGTATTGTGCTTCACAAATGCAAGTGTGAAGATTGCTCGAGATATGAAAACAACGAATGCTATTTACATGAGTCTTACGACTGAGAGCATCGGCCACTACATTCGCTTTTCCAGGATGGTAGCGAATCTCGCAGTCGTAGTCGTTAAACAATTCCACCCATCGACGCTGTCGCATGTTAAGCTCTTTCTGGTTAAATATGTGTTGTAGGCTCTTGTGGTCAGTGAAAACCACACACTTCGTACCATATAGGTAGTGTCGCCAAATCTTTAACACAAAAACAATTGTGCCAAGCTCGAGATCGTGGGTAGTATAGTTTTTCTCATGTATTTTGAGTTGACGAGAGGCATAAGCGATGACTTTGTCTCATTGCATGAGAACACAACCAAGACCATGATTCGAGGCATCGCAATACACCACGAAATCATCATTCCCATCAGGGAGAGCAAGAATAGGAACGTTACAAAGCAAATCCTTGAGAGTTCGAAAAGATTCCTCTTGCTCAGGACCCCAAGCAAAAGGTTTCTCTTTTTGAGTCAACGAAGTGAGAGGAACAGCGATCTAAGAGAAATTCGAGATGAATCGGTGGTAATAACCCGCCAATCCTAAGAAGGAACGGATTTCGAAAGGGTTTCTAGGCGCGGTCCAATTCTTCGCTGCTTCGATTTCGGAGGGGTCAACATGGATTCCTTTTTCACTAACAACGTGTCCAAGGAATTGGAATTCTTTGATCCAAAACTCACATTTAGAGAACTTAGCGTATAAGCGTTCAGTACGTAAGAGTTCGAGAATATGGCGTAGATGACGTTCGTGATCGGCTTGAGATTTAGAATAGATAAGGATATCATCAATGAAGACGATCACAAAACGATCCAAATAAGGTTTACAAACATGATTCATAAGATCCATGAACACAGCGGGTGCGTTGGTCAAACCAAAAGGCATAACCACAAACTCGTAGTGCCCATAGCGAGTGCGAAAAGCGGTTCTGGGAATGTCCTCTTCGAGAAAACAAAGCTGGTGATAACCAGATCGAAGAATGATCTTGGAGAAGCAAGCAGCGCCTTGAAGTTGGTCGAAGTGATCGTCGATGCGCGGAAGAGGGTACCCATTTTTGACAGTGAGGTTGTTAAGCTCACAATAGTCGATACACATGCGGAACGAGTCATCCTTCTTTTTGACAAAGAGCATAGGGGCACCCCAAGGTAAGGTACTTGGACGAATGAAACCCTTTTCAAGGAGTTCTTGGAGCTGACTAGATAACTCTTGCATTTCAGAGGGAGCTTTGGCAATAGGAGTCGCACCAGGTACGAGGTCAATAAGAAAATCGACAGATCGAGGTGGAGGAGGACCAGGCAGCTCTTCAGGAAAGACGTCAGGGAAATCGCACACCACTGGAACCTCACTTACGCTTTTTCCTTTTCCCTTTTCTTCCACAACGTGCGCTAAAAAGGCAAGGTACAGTTTGCGTAAATATTTGTTCACTTGTGTGCAGGACATCAATCTTAGTCCTTTTGAAGGTCGGTCTCCATAAACGCGCAAAGTGTCACAAGACAGAAGAGGCAAACGGACATACTTCTCGTAGCAAGCGATTTCAGCATGGTTTTCACGAAGCCAATCCATGCCTACTATGATATCGAAGCTACCCAATTGCATGGGTATAAGATCGATAGTGAAGGTATGATCGTTAAGAGTAAGAAGACAATCGCGAAAAACGGAATCGACTAAAACGGATTTGCCATTGGCAACTTCGACAGAGAATGACTTAGGCAGTTTAGAGCGTGTAACATTTAACAAAGGTTCAAATTCAACGGACACAAAGCTTTTGTCCGCACCAGTATCAAATAGTAACGAAGCATAAAGATGGTTCACAAGAAACGTACCATTGACGACTTCATTTTCGTTACGCGCTTGATTGGCATTGATGTTGAAAGCTCGACCTCTAGCAGGTTGTTGTTGCTCCTGGTTCAATTGTGGGGAATGAGGACGAAGATGATTGGTGTCACCGCATTTGAAGCAAGCTCTGAGTAGTTTGGCATTTTAAGGAGCGGGTTGAGCTTGTTGGGCTTGTGATTGAGGATTGTTACGATAGTGGGTGGTATTGTGCCCATAACGGCTACAAATGGTACAGTGGCGACAATCGACGTTGGTAGGATGGTGATAGTTACAAGTGGTACACTTTGGATGAATCCCGACGTGTACGACTTTTGGGCATTAATGGGGGCAACAGTGTTTGGGTTAACGGGTGGTACAATCGCGTTGCAAATAGGGTTCGGTTGCTTTCGCTTCTTCCCCTTGTTGCCACTCGATTGTTGGGTAATTTGATTGGCTGGCCTAGATGAAACAGGGTTCGCAGCTTGTTTATTGCGAATGCAATTGTTGTTCAGGGAAGCGTCCAAACGGTAAACGGCTTCGATATTATCCGGTCTAGCTGCCTCGATGGCATCAAGCATCGCAGGGGGTAACCCATTGATGTACTTCCTTATTTTGCGATCGGTGGTCATAACGAGGTGAGGAACGACGAAAGTAAGTTGTTTGTAGCGGGTCGTATAGGCTTGGTTATCATCACCAATCTGTTTCAAAGCCCAAAATTCTTCTTCCAACCTTTGTTGCCCATGCGGCGGGCAGAATTCTTCCATCATCATTCTCTTAACTTCCTCCCAAGGTAGGGCATAAGAAACTTCGTTAGAGCGAAGGTTCCTTTCGTTTATCCACCATTCGAGAGCTCAGGCTTGGAATACCCCAGTCGCACTACGCGTTTTGAGCTCTTCGGGACACTCACTGTTGATAAACGTGACTTCTATGTTGTCGAACCACTCGAGCATAGCAGTCACCCCATCATTACTAGTGAATGGTTTAGGGTTACAAGACGAGAAGTGCTTGAAGTTAAACGACACAGGCTTGCGTGGTTCAACCTTTGAATCAACGGAGGAGGGTGGAGTGTCGGAAGCTTGAATTTTAGTGACGATCTTAGGGACGATACGCACAATTTGATTGGCCATGAATGCCATCGTCTTCTTTTGAGAGCTGGTCTTTGATTTCTTAGTCGAGTTGGAGTGGTGACGAGAAGACGACATCTAAAAGATTCAAAACAAGAATAGATGAGACATGATCATAATTTTTGTCACACCCCCAAATTCCACAAGTGGAGTATCACCACAGGAGGTGTCACATGACCAGGATCAAGCCACCAATCATATTGAACAATGTATTTTAAGTAAATATAAAACCAACCACAATATAATTGGTGTCCCAAAACAAATTAACCAAGTTCAAGTTATCAGCGGAAGCATAAAGTTTAAAACCAAAACAATAGTTTAAAAGTTCAAATGTTTAACATGGAACTCAACAGTCCATGTCCCACAACGACCTCTCCTTCTCGTGCAAGCTCCATCTAAGCACCTAATGACCTGCAAGGCATGTAGCAACGAATCAACAACAAAGTTGAGCGAGTTCACAGTTGGTTGTCCATTTTAAGGTTGTTCCAAAAACATAAGTTATCTCAAAAACCATGAGTTAACCGTTTCCTTGTTTCCCAAACCATAAACAGTGGGGGCTACCCCATGTTAACCACTAGACCCGTTACCATATCGACTACTGACTGAAGACATGTTTATCTGCCCTGCGTCAATGTCTATCATCATTGACTAAGTGCCCAGATCCATTAGTCCACTCCCGTCCTCTGTGGCACGGTGTGAGGCTTGTCAAACCTAATAGCGCTATTTAACTAATGACTTGTTCGCCATTGGCCCGGCGATTAAGTCGATATAAAAATGAGGGACTTAATGATAGAGTTTTGTCTATTAAGTTATATGTTGTCATTCTTCCTATGGAGGATGGCGGTACGTAATCTACCCAAGGAGAATACGCAGGTTTAATGTTGTCATCCTTCCCATGGAGGATGGAGGTACATATTCTACCCAAGGAGAATATGCAGGTTCCATTTTAGTTCCTTAACCCATTCCCAAACCACCGGGAATCCCATGCCTTGAAGAAAGTGTGAACTCACCTTAGGTTAGCTCGGCAGATAAACGAAAAGGTCAATTGAGCTGCTAGTGGTCAACCACGTCCTAACATGGTTACCATACACGTCAGGTCTAGGTTCAAGTAGTGCACATAAGTTTACACATAAACTAACAGGTTACGAACACGTAATGATCATGGCAAACACGCAGAGCACGTTAATAGTCAAGTACACACATAATGTCCAACTTGTGCGACTCAGATGATTGGGCCATCGAGCTTGTGCGAGCCCAATCATCTTGTGCGATCCATTATATAAAGCCCAATACAACCGGCCCAACCTGTTGTGCGTCCAGCACAATCTTGTGCGACTCACACGGGTTGTGCGATTGGAAACATACCCGGCCCAAACCTGCAATCCACAACCTATACGGCCCAAACGTACAAACAGATTATTAACTTGTGCGGTCCAGTTACACTTGTGCGATCCAACATCACTTGTACGACTGGATATTGGGTTGTTCGGCCCAATAGCTTAGACATTTAAGTGGCCCAACATCTTGTGCGATCTGCACCACCTTGTGCGATTCACAAGATGTTGTGCGACTGAGCTTTAAGGGGTTGTACAGTGTGCTTTAACTGTTGTACCTTAACCTAACTTGTGCGACTGGCTTGTGCGACTGGCCTTGTACGATCGGGTATATCATTCCTAAAATCATGCAATCCGATTCTCTAATCTAACAATTTCCATATTTGCACACAATCAATCAACACAATCACAGTTTCTACCCAATCCCTTATTCGATCAAATCAAGGTTTTTATCCATTAATTCCTATGAGCCCTAATCATGTTCAAGACATAACAACAATCATAACATTAAGCACATTAACAGATTCATGATCTTGATTACTAGCATGCATCCTAACAATTCCAACACAACCAATCATCCGAATATAAACACATCACAGCTGATTAACATGCAATCGGTTCTCAATTATCTTTAACATCATACGATTATCAACCCCAGATTGATCTAAACCTACCACACATGTGAGCCGATTACATGAACATCAAACCTCAACAATTTTCACCATAATCAATCACAAAACATCTCTAAGTCACTATGTAGAAACATATAAACCATAACATCATCTAACATACAATCCATAGTGAGATACTAACCGGTTATAGGGTAGAACAAGAGTTGATCCGAGCAAGAAAGCTTCGAGAGAAGGGGATGTGGCTGCCGTCGAGTTCGAGGGAGAGGGAGAGAGATTTAGGGTTTGCTAAACTTTGTGGCTGCCGTAAAGTGTAGGATTTATACTAACACCCTTAGTCTTATACGAAATAGGAAGTGGGCCAAACCCATCATGGGCTGCCCTTGGGTTTCGAGTACAAAGAGTGTGGCCCAAATGGGCTTGTGCGAATGGACAAAGGTGGTATACATGGGGGGGTAGTTGCACGGACCTCCCATCCACCGGAGTATTGCAACTCCGCAAGCTAACAACGTCCCAATGTTTCCTGGCGGTGAGTACCCACGGTGAAGAGCCCCAACACCCCAATAGGGCATTGCCGGGAGTCGAACCGGTGACCTCAAGAAGAGGCTGGGTGGGACTGGCCAACTGGGCTACCCCAGAAGGTTCAAAGGTGGTATACATACATTACACATAATCACATAACATAATAAACATTCCATTAAAATCACGTAACACATAATCACATATCGTTTAAACAAGTTACATCAACACAAAGATAGGTTCTGAAGTACGAGTTGTCACATCATCCCCAAGTTGAAAGAAATTTCGTCCCGAAATTTAGCACGTAGGTACTGAGGAAGCTAGTTAGGTTGCGTGGTTTCCTGGTTTTCCTGGGGTGTCACATCCTCCCCCCGTTGGTTTGGAATTTCGTCACAAAATTCCGCAGTAGCTTCAGCCTCAATAGTGGTTTCGCTTTTCTCGAACAATTGGGGATACTTGTCTTTCATTTGGTCTTCTCGTTCCCAGGTAAACTCTGGGCCACGACGAGAGTTCCAACGAACTCAAACAATGGGTATTCTGGTGCGTTTGAGAACCTTAACGTCTCGGTCTGTAATCTCTACTGGTTCCTCGACGAATCGCAACTGATCGTCGATAGTGAGTTCCTTGAGAGGAACTATGAGGGTCTCATCTGACAGACACTTCTTCAGATTTGACACATGGAATACGTTGTGAACTCCACTGAGTTCTTTAGGTAGATTCAGTCTGTAAGCCACCTTGCCAATTCTCTCAGTGATTTCGAAGGGTCCAACATAACGTGGATTTAGCTTGCCTCGTTTACCAAAACGAATCACACCTTTCCAAGGTGAAACTTTAAGTAGCACTCGATCCCCAACCTGGAACTCGAGTGGTTTCCTGCGCTTATCAGCATAGCTTTTCTGACGGTCACGAGTTGTCGCCATTCGTTGTCGTATTTGGGCAATCTTTTCTGTTGTGTTGACGACGAGTTCTGGGCCAGTGATTTGGCTGTCACCAACTTCTGCCCAGCATAAGGGTGATCGGCATTTCCGTCCATACAAAGCCTCGAACGGAGCAGCGTGGATGCTAGTGTGGTAACTATTGTTATACGAAAACTCTACCAGAGGTAGATGCCTTTCCCAGCTGTTACCAAAGTCGATTACACATGCTCGAAGCATGTCTTCAATAGTTTGAATGGTGCGTTCAGTCTGTCCGTCCGTCTGTGGATGATAAGTTGTGCTCATATCTAGACGTGAGCCAAAGGATTTGTGCATCGCTTGCCACAAATCAGAGGTAAAATGTGGATCACGATCAGAAATGATGGAAGTTGGCACCCCGTGCCTCGAAACTACTTCCTTAAGATAGATGTCTGCTAGAGTGGAGAACTTATCCGTTTCTTTGATAGCCAGGAAATGTGTAGACTTGGTTAGTCGATCCATGATACGCGTGTGGTGTGATATATATTTAAGTATATTTTAATCCCTTTTTACACGTTAGCCAAATTTTAAATTTATAAAACACGATATTTTACTAACACCAAACACACATATGGGCAAGTGCACCCATCGTGAGCGTAGTATAGTGTTGGCAAGATACCGAGGTCGTCCAAGGACACAAGAGCTTTTAGTACCGGTTTATCGTCAACGTCTAATCAAATCAAAAGTTAGAAAAAGGTTTTAAACTAGAAAAATAAAAACTAACTAAAATGCTAAAAAATAAAATAAAAATAAAAACAGATAGACAAGATGAATCACTTGGATCCAACTCGTGTTTAGTGTAACCTTTAATTATTTCCGCACTTTTGCACTTTTTAAGAGATTATCTTAGTTATTGTAGTAGGCCCCTCTTTTGAAGGTGACGTTACCCTCAACCCAGTAGTTTGAGTCAGCAAGGATACAATCCTAAAGGGTCGGATTATTGAAAGATAATTAATTAAGTTATTAATGCATATTATGGTAGGCCCCTCTTTTGAAGGTGACGTTACCCTCGGCTAAGTATTCTGAATCAGCAGGGATACAGTCCTAAGTAACCGGGTTAAAGTATTAATAGTAGCTTACATATGAGGGGATCAAAGAGTTTGGACCCCCGCCATCCAATACCGGTGGGTATTGAATGAGGTCCTACTAAATTTGACCCAGGTCCTTGCAGGATCTATACACTGAACAAGGCAAGACTCTTACCAAACTGTTCCCTTAACCCCCGACCAGGTAGCCAACATATCTCCATATAGACCGTGGAGATATGAATGGTGAAAATCTTTTATTTTATATAGACAGTAAAATAATGCCAAGACACCACGGACAAACGATAAGGAAGAATCACCTTCAACATAAGAAACTAGTTATTAAAGTCATTAATACATAACCAAATAAAAAGTGCGAAAAGATTAAAAATAAAAAGTATTACACTAGACACTTGTCTTCACCAAGTGATGTAAGATACTTAGGCAAACATGGCCTTTGATTGTCAAGAACTCTTACGATCAATCTTGGATCCCGAGACGACTCACACACTCTATGATGGACAATGGATGATGGAGGTGGATGATGGTGTTGTGATGGTGGTGGGTGAAGTGTGAGAGAGGTGGTGTGCCAAGGGATGGTTTGCAAATGAGCCAAGCACCCCTATTTATAGGCTGAACAGAGACTCGGGCATGGCCCCGTGTCCATTGGGCACGGCCCCGTTTCCACTTTCCTTCTCTTTCTTCATTAATTGCAGTTTGTCTGCATTAGTTGACCACGTCCCTGTGTCCGCTGGGCATGCCCCCGTGTGCAGAAGCGTATCTGTACTATCAATATTTCCCCAGATTCTGCGAATCTTAGAGTTGACCACGGCCCCGTGTCCGCTGGGCACGCCCCCGTGGTGGGTGATAGAAGCTTCTACAGCTTTGTCTTATCTGCAATCACTTGGGCACGCCCCCGTGCTCATTGAGCACGGGGCGTGTTCAGCCTTCTGTTCTCTTGTTTTGCTTTGGAAGATGCTGTCGGGGAGGTCAGGCATGCCACGTTTGTTCCTTTTCTTGTATTTATGTTAGATTTAGTTTCCTTTTTACTTCTTTTATTCATTTGAGCTTAATTAATCCTGAAAATACAAAAGGAAGACAAAAACACACTTTTTCCAACATTAGTACTAAAAAATGGTTAGTTTTATGCCACAATTGATGTAATTTATATGTTGCATTTTGTGCACATCAAATACCCCCACACTTGAATCTTTGCTTGTCCTTAAGCAAAACTCTTTATTCTGTGGCTTTACACTCCCAAATGGAATGGGTAGAAGAGAAGGTTTTTTGGGCTTGTCATAGAGTGTCGGGATTTCCAAGATTCTTTATTTAGTTTTATCTTTATTTATTTACAATCCTATTCGTCATGATTTATTGAAAACATTCCATAAGATAAATTACTTATTAGGGCATAACATGCCTTTTTAAAATTCCTCTTATATACAAGTTCACATACCTCACGGGGATCACTCAACACTCGGCCGAAGATGTATTTTAGTGGATCACTCGAGAGCGGCATGGAACTTACTCCTACCATAAGCTTGCCAAGCAATCAATCCTCCTCTTTTTTAACTATATACCTTTGTAAATATCAAGAGGACTTTTGGGTGAAGGGTTAGGCTTGGGTTAAAGGTAGGTGGTTGGGTTAGTGGTTAGTAAAGGGGCGAAAGGCGTAAAAAGCGTCGGTTTTCGTAAGACTTTTTATTTTTGAAATTTTTATTTTGATGAAGCCATTATTCAAACAAAGTTATTTTTTTATAAACTTGTTTGTTTATTTCTCTTTTGCTTCATCATCATCATCATTTTTTTTTTTTTGAAAGTCATAAGAAAAACCGAGCTTGTTACTAAAACAAAAGGGTTAAAAATAAAAAGGTTTTGGTGGGTGAAAGGGTGTTTGTTTTGGGTTATGAAATGAAAAGGTTTAGGCTCAAAGGGGTTAACTAGGGGGATTTTGGGTAGGTGGTAAAAAAAAAGAAAAATAATGGTGTAGAAATAAAAAGGGTTAGTCCTAATGCCTCCATCATTTACTTACTCGGGTTTAAGTTGGTAAGGACCGGGAATGTATCGTCGTGGCAAGTTCTAGAGTAGTAAGAACCAAGCGGCTATTCACACAAGAAACAAAAAATGAGCATTTAGTTTAAAGATATGTATTTGTATGCTCAATAAAGGCTCAAAACTCACTTTTTGTGTGAATGTGTTTTTATGTGATCAAGTATATATAATCAAATTTTAACTAGGTTTGTCATGCCGTTTCATAATTTTCTTATGTTGGTTCTTTTTATCATGACGCTATCGGTTGTAAATTTGTAAAAATATAACCTTTTTAGAACTTGAAATTCCCAAATTAAACCTAGACACGTAAAGAAAGTGAAAAATTTTTGAAAAAAATTTGGGGTGATTCGCGGTTCCAACAGAGTTTTGTGTAAGGCTTGTATTTAGGACTTGCAAGATTCAAGGTTTTAGCATCCCCCCCCCCCCCACACTTAAATTACACATTATCCTCAATGTGCCCCAAAAAATAAGTTTTTAGGTTGATTGAATGTGTAACAAGGTGTGAAAAAGCAAAATTTATGTTACTGGGCGTCTGGACACGGCCCCGTGTCGAATGGACACGACCCCGTATCGAATGGACACGACCCCGTGGTCAGAGTACCAGTAACAATTACTTACAGAAGGTGGACATGGGGGCGTGTTGGCTGGACACGACCCCGTGTCTAGCAAAGGTCTGCAGAATTAAACAAACAGCAGGTCTGGGGAAGTGGGCACGGGGGCGTGTTGGCTGGACACGACCCCGTGTAGAAAATCTGCAAAGGTGAAAAACAGGTTTCTGGCTCCGGTTTTCCTGTCCCGGCTTTAGTAGCACTAATGTTTAGTGCTCTAAGCCTCGTATGTACCTGTTTTATCAATAAACACTACACCAAGCCATAACAAGCATCCTAAATTACCATAGTTCAAACATCCAAATCACAAAGTTAAAAAGAAAAGAAAATGCAGAAAATAAAAAGAGTTAAAGGAAGTAAATTGTTCAACACACGGCACGCAGGCCGGAAATTGTTCAAAAGAAAAGGGAGGTTAACCTGTGGGATCACCAACCAGCCGCTCCTGCCTCTACTCTTCCCGCCTAGTCCATGTCCTCGTCCTCATCGTCATCACCTCCTCCTCCGTGCCCCGCCATGTACTCCCGGATATTCCCAATGTCATCCTGAATGTCGGATATGTTTCTCTCAATTGCTCCGACCCGGGTGTACGTGTTGCTCGCCATGTTATAGGTGTTCCTGGTGCACATGAGGTTTTCCTGCAATAAGTCATGTAAGCTTTGAAAATTAGGAAAACCACCTCCTTGTGAGGAGGATTGGCCCGGATCACCGTGGGACTGGTACTGGTAATGAGGAGGTTGTTGAAACTGTGGAGCGTGAAGGACGAGTGCCTCTTGCGGGTTCCATGCATGCCCCTGGACTCTTTGGAAGCTAACCGACCCGTCTTCAGCTTCATAAATCAGGTTCATGGAGCGGCAGATGTGTATGTCCATTCTTCCCGGCCATAGGCTCTTTTGGAAAGATCTGGGCATGTTCACAAAATGCTTGAAGAGACGGTATATCCACCCCCCGAAGAAGATAGGGGTTGGTGGAGTAGCAAGCCGGTTCCAATGCATGTTGTGGAACAGGAGGTACGGAACATCGAGGTGTCTGCGGTTATGAATGCAATGAAGGACCACCAGATCTCTCAACCCAACAACACCACTACTGTCATGCCTTTGGCTAAGAGAGTAAGTGAGGAAACTATGGATGTAATGGTAAAGCGGGTCCCTCAGCTTAGTGCTCTTAGTGCTGCTCGGGTTGTAGTGCCCTTCTCCTATTTGAGCCCAAGCGGCTTGGCGCTCGTTTTCATCCAAATCTCGCACCCCTCCGGTGTTCTCTTCATTACCCGCATCTTCCTCTGCATACAACCCAACTATCGACCCAAACTGTGCCATCGAAATCGAGTACTTAGTCCCACCACATCGGAACTCTACCCCATCATTATCAAATGGGTCGCATCTTGAATTGAACACGAAGGTGCTATAGAACTCCAGATTGTACTCGTGAACTGAGCGAAGTCGAGTGGTTAGGGCAGCTCTTAGTGGGCCGGTAACGAGGTTGTTAAACCGGTCAAGTTGGTTCACCATTGCCAAAAGATCCATGCACACTTGTCTTGGGTATTCCTCCGGTCTGGCTCGAAGCACATCGTATCTTGCTTTAGCGTCCTGCTCAGTTGCATTAAACCTTGTGAATTTCTTTGACATCTGAAAGAATACACCAAAAGTTAGCACGAAACAGTGAAATTTTTGGAGAAAACTGAAAATAGTTAGCTGGACACGGCCCCGTGTTCAGCGGACACGACCCCGTGTCTAGGTGTCTGTTACTCAAAAACTTCATTTTTTGACCCGGTCCCGAAAACTTGAAAATTTTGTTCCAGTAGGTGCGGTTTTCCCCGAAAATGAAACCCCAAGTGCCGTTTTTCCCAAAACAAACCGTTTACCCCTTCAATTTTATCTTTTTCGGTTTAAAAACAAGGGTTTGGGGTTTTTGTGAGAAACCGGGCGAATCTATGAACAATACAAGTGGATTTACTTCCTATAACACTAATCTAAACTAATGCTAACATATTTATGCAAAAATTTGAGGTTCAATCCGGATAAAGTTCAAGAACCCTTGATTTTTCTCCAAATTTTTGATGTTTTAACTACATGCAAATGCCTAATCTAACTACTAATGATGATAGAATCATACCTTGATGTTGTTAGAAGTAGAGGAGACGTCGGAATTCTACGGAAAATCGCCTGAACCAGAGAGTTTTTGGGGAAACGGGGCGTGTGGAATGAAGAAACTGTTTGAGAAAAGGGGTTTTATCCCGACAGTTGCGCGGACACAGCCCCGTGTCCAGCGGACACGGCCTCGTGCCGAGCGAAGTTAAAAAAAAAATTTAAGTGCTCGTGTGAGTGCCCTTTGTTTCCCAAAAACTTGGTTAGAAGACTTACCGCTTTAGATGTCAACCCATTCGTTCGTAACTTACCAGGTATGATGTTGATGCTTTCATTCTTCGATCGTTTGAAGCGAGAGTTCTTCCTCTTCATCCTCAATGAATCCTTGATAGAGCTTCAGCCGTTGGCCATTGACTTTGAATGGAATTCCATTCCGAGATTTAATTTCTACTGCACCGTGTGGGAAAATATGGGTGATGGAAAAAGGTCCTGACCACCTAGACTTTAATTTACCAGGAAACAATCGATGTCGTGAATTAAACAATAGAACCTGATCTCCTACTCGAAATTCATCAGGTTTAACGTGTTTGTCGTGCAAGTTTTTCATTCTTTCCTTATAAATTTCAGAGTTTGAGTATGCATAATTCCTTAATTCGTCTAATTCATTTAATTGACAAAATCGATTTTTACCGGCAAATTCTAAATCTAAGTTTACATTTTTAATTGCCCAGTAGGCTTTGTGTGTTATTTCTACCGGAAAATGACAGCTTTTTCCATAGACGAGCTTATATGGGGTTGTATCTATTGTTGTTTTATAAGCAGTTCGAAAAGCCCATAAAGCATCATCTAATTTATCGGCCCATTCCTTTTTATTTAACCCTACGGTTTTTTCAAGTATTCGTTTTAAACCTCTATTAGTCACTTCGGCTTGTCCGTTTGTTTGAGGATGATATGTTGTTGAGACCCGGTGATAGACCCCATATCTTGTTAAGATTTTTTCAAGTTGATGGTTACAAAAATGGGTACCTCTATCACTTATTAATGCTTTAGGTGTACCAAAACGAGAGAATAATTTTTTTAGAAATCTTACCACGACTCTTCCATCATTTGTTGGAAGTGTCTCGGCCTCGGCCCATTTAGACAAGTAATCTACAGCCACAAGTATATATTTGTTTCCTTTCGACGGTGGGAAAGGTCCCATAAATTCGAGTCCCCACACATCAAAAATTTCACAAACAAGAATGCCATTTTGTGGCATTTCGTTTTTGGAAGAAATATTACATGTTCTTTGGCAAGCATCACATGTCTTGACAAGACTTTTGGCGTCTTTGTAAATGGTTGGCCAATAAAACCCTGAATCAAATACCTTTCGTGCGGTACTAGCGGCACCATGGTGTCCTCCGTATGGACCTTCATGACAATGGCGGAGAATTCTTCGTGCTTCGCGACCATGTACGCACCGTCGGATGAGTTGGTCGGCACACATTTTAAAAAGATAAGGATCTTCCCAAAAATAGTGTTTTACATCAGCAAAGAATTTCTTTCTTTGATGATGTGGCCAACCTTTCGCGACTATACCGCTAGCTAGGTAGTTAGCATAGTCGGCGTACCATGGCTCTTCTCTGTATTCCACCATTTCTAGAGACTCCGTAGGAAATTTTTCGTTGATTTGCTCGTCCCTAGTTGCCTCCAAAGCTGGGTCTTCTAAGCGTGAAAGATGATCTGCTGCGGTATTTTCTGCTCCTCTTTTGTCTTTGATTTTAATATCAAATTCTTGGAGGAGTAGAATCCACCGAATCAAACGTGGTTTAGCATCCTGCTTCTTGAAGAGATATCGAATGGCTGCATGATCTGTATAGACTATTGTTTTAGAAAGAACAAGATAAGAACGAAATTTATCAAAAGCAAATACCACAGCTAGTAATTCTTTTTCAGTTTTTGTGTAATTTTCTTGTGCATCGTTAAGTGTTTTACTAGCATAATAGATTGGGTGAAAATGCTTATCTTTTCTTTGTCCCAAGACAGCTCCAACTGCAAAGTCACTTGCATCACACATGATTTCGAAAGGAAATTTCCAATCAGGCGCTATCATGATAGGTGCATTGACTAGCATTTCCTTTAGGGCTAGAAATGCTTGATTGCAATCCTTGTCAAAGATGAAAGGGGCATCTTTTTCAAGTAATTTTGTTAGAGGCCTTGAGATTTTAGAAAAGTCTTTGATAAACCGCCTATAAAATCCGGCATGCCCTAGGAAACTTCTGATAGCTCTAACGGAGGATGGGGTGGTAATCGAGAAATAGTGTCTATTTTGGCTCGATCAACCTCCATTCCTTCGCTTGAGATTTTATGACCGAGTACTATTCCCTCCGTTACCATGAAATGGCATTTTTCCCAGTTAAGGGCGAGGCTAGTTTCCTCACATCAGGATAGCATTCGTTCAAGGTTATCGAGGCATTGGTCGTATGAATCCCCAAAGATAGAAAAGTCGTCCATGAAGACTTCCATTGTCTTTTCTATCATGGCATGGAAGATGGCTATCATGCAACGTTGGAAGGTTGCGGGGGCATTACATAGACCAAATGGCATGCGTCGATAAGCAAAAGTTCCATAGGGACATGTGAAAGTTGTCTTTTCTTGGTCTTCGGGTGCTAGCGGGATTTGAAAGTAACCTGAAAAACCATCCAAGAAACAGTAAAAATTTTGACCAGATAATCTTTCTAACATTTGATCAATGAAGGGCAAAGGAAAGTGATCTTTCCTTGTTGCTTCATTTAACCGTCTATAATCTATACATACCCTCCATCCTATGACGGTTCTCGTTGGTATTAATTCATTCTTTTCATTAGTTATTACCATCATACCTCCTTTCTTTAGAACTACTTGGACGGGACTTACCCAAGGACTACCGGAGATAGGATAAATAAGTCCGGCGTCAAGTAATTTGATGACTTCGTTTTTAACCACTTGTTAAACATTTGGATTTACTCGACGTTGTGGTTGTATTACCGATTTATAGTCATCGTTCATTAAAATTTTGTGTGTGCACATGGAAGGACTTATTCCTTTAATGTCTACAAGCTTCCAAGCTATTGCATTTTTGTGTTTTTTCAAAAGATTAATTATTTTTTCTTTTTCTAAACTACTTAATTTAGATGAAATAATTACAGGTGATTTACCATCTTTGTCTAGAAAAGCATATTCCAAACCTTTTGGAAGTTCTTTGAGCTCAAGAGGTGGGTCTTTAGAAGACTCCTTATTGGGTTGCTCATTTTGATCAAGAACTTTAAAAGTTTGTTCTATGGCGACCTCTTCTTCAACAAAGTGGTCAATCTTTTCACTTGTATCGGGTGGCTCATCTTCATCTTCAATTAGGGGGTCATTATTGCCGAAAGGATATTTCATTGATCGCTCAAGATCGACACTCTTTTTAAATGCCCCTAATTAAATAGATAGATTGTTGTACTTCCGGTTTTTCAAGGCTTCGTGGGTTTTTACAAAGGGTCGTCCCAACACTAGGGGAGCGTCATCGAGGATGACAAAGTCGGTTGGGATTACCATTTGATTTGTTTGAACCAAGACATCCTCAACTACACCGATTGATTTTATTACTTTCCGATTGGATAAAAAAATGGGTATTTGAAGTGGAGAAAAATCACTAATACTTAATTTTTCGAAAATGTAGTTAGGCATTATGTTAACACAAAGATCTTTATCGATTGTGACATTACTAATAAACGAATTTTGAAAAAAAACATGGAACCGGTGTAATGTTGATTTCAAATGGGTCTTCTTTTATTAGCGAAGTTTGATCATTAGTTAACTTAACGCTTACCGTTTCGTCAATTTTAGTGTTAGTGTTTAACTCTTTTAAAAACTTAGCATGAGTAGGTACTAAAGAATGATTTTCAAAAGAAGGTGACAAGAGATTAATTTCTTCAAAATTAGACTCTTTTTTATTTTTAACATTAACGGACTCACCTTTTTCGTTGTTTAACTCATGTGTCGGTTTTTCACTTATTTGTTCTTCCATTTTTACACTTTTAACTATCTCTTCCTTATTACAAGTTAATTCTTCTCTTGCGCGGGACTCCTCTTCCCTTGCTCGAGATTCTTTTATGTAGCGCTTGATAGTTTTAAGGTGTCCTAATATCCTATCGGTCACTTCGGTGATAGAGTAAGGATCGGGATTTTCAGAGCTTGAATCCGGTTATTCGATCCTTTGTTCTTCATAATACTCATAGGAAGTAGATGGTTCACACCATTGTCCTTCATTGTAAGTATATGATGGATAAGGGTCGTAATTTTGTTCTTCATAATACTCATATGAGGTGGGTTGTTCACGCCATGGTTCCTCATAATAAGCATATGAATGTGGTGGCTCATATATTGGTTCCTCAAAGTACGAGTATGAAGGCTCATACCTTGGTTCATCAAAATATGAGTATGAGGGAGGAGGTTCATACCTTTGGTCTTCATATGATGTGTATGAAGTTGATGGCTCTTACCTGGGCACCTCATAGTAGGTGTATGAAGTGGATGGTTGAAATAAGTTACAATATTGAACCGAGTGCGGGTCACCACAATTAGTGCAATAATTTTCCCTATAATCATCCTCCTCATAGGTGTAGTTGTAACCTCCTGAGTATAGATCCATAAGAATCACTCAGCAGACCACAACAGAGTCTCGAGACCAGAAAACAAAAATAAAGACGGAAACAGAGGCTGGACACGGCCACGTGTTCAGTGGACACGGCCCCGTGTTCAGGGTCTTTATCTGGGCGTTTTAATTAAAGTTACTGGTTTCGTTGAGCACGGGGGCGTGTTCAGTGAGCACGGCCCCGTGTTCAGGCTTTGTATCTGGGTGTTTTATGAAAAATATGCAGCACGGCCCCGTGTTCAATGAGCACGGCCCGTGTTCAGGTTACTGTAAATGCAAAACTAAACTAAAATGCAGAAAAATGTGCGAGCGTTTTGAAAAGGTTTTTAAAAAAAACTGATTAGGCCGTCGATTTTAAGTTTTCTTAAAATCCTTGTGTCCCCGGCAATGGCGCCAAAAACTTGATGCGCGTGTGGTGTGATATATATTTAAGTATATTTTAACCCCTTTTTATGTGACAACCGGTAATTTACGCCCTTAATTACGCGATTAACAGGTGATTAACGCAATAATAAATAGTGATTACGACGCTAATTAACTTAATTAGGCCCTTGGAGTGCCCGGGAACGTTTGTTCAGCTATACAGTGCGTGTGTGGTGATTTATGGGAAATCTGCTAAATATGACGCGAGAACGGACTGATTCCGTACAAAATACTGACGACGCCGACAAATATGGATGTTACACGAATATTTGATGCTTATGGAGTTTGGGATTGCGATAGCGGGTCCCGTAGGAATTACGGACCGCTTACACATGAGATGGGCTTGTGGGCCCTAGGCCCAAGCCCGAAACCCACAAGCCTAAACCTATACATAATATATTAGGTACTATCAAATCCCTACAAAGTATTGTCAAGATCTTAGCAAATCTTAATAAATCTTGCAAAAACTCATCAAATCTCATACAAAAGATTTGTCTCTAAAAATTAGAGCATAGGGACTTTTAGTTAATGAATTGTTATATGATCCATCAAGCAATACCCACTATACATGTGTATAAAAGGGGTCATGGTCCATCCATTTATTCACACACAAGAAAAACACAAACTTAAAAGTCTGACCCTCTCTTCTCTCTCGAATACACATACAGGAAACAAACACATTCAACATCTCATCCCCTTCAATACACACACACAAAATCCATGCTCTCCCTCTCCCTTCTCGGTGAGACCCACCTGTTTTACCCCCCCCCCCCTTCTGTTAATCGGCCAACCACCACCATCTATTTGGTGGTGGCGGACTACTGTAGCAACACCACCACCACAGGCGGCGGCGCTGTGGTGGGTGGTGCCGGTCGAGGCTTCAAGCGAGAGTGAGAGGAGAGAAAGAGCCGACGAGAGAGAGAAGCCGGAGAGAAGAAAGACGGCGACGGCAGTGGGTCCCAGCGGCAGCAGATGCGCCACCGTGAGCGGCGGCGGTGGTGGCTCACGACGGTCAGACAGCTCGGTTCGTTTATCCGGCGGGTTTTAGACGCAGGAGATGACGACGATAAAGAACCGGCGACGGTGGTGGTGACCGGTGGTCCGAGTCACAGACCGGTGGTTCATGTCAAGGACCGACGGTCTTTGTCTTTGACCGTCGGGTTTCGTCGTCGGGTTTCACGTCACAGCTCGGGATTCACGGTGGTGCCTCTGTTCTTCCGACTCGTTTCCGGCTACGGCATCACCGTTCACAGCAGCAACAGTAGCGGCGGTCTTTGGTTTTTGTCCGACAAAATTCCGGTAAACCCCCGTTTCTTTTATTTTCCTCGATTGAAGGTGATGGTGATTTCTTTTTGGTTGTTGCTGATGATATTCGGTTCAGATTCAAGGTTGTTTTGGTTCAGATCTGGTACAAGTTTGGGTCGGCTCGGGTTCGGTAAACGATCATCAACATCAGACGGTTCAGTTCTAATGTTTGATTCGGGTCGACTCGGTCAAACTGAGTCAACTCAGCGAGTCAACTCGGGTCCACTCAGCGAGTCGACTCGGTCAACATCCCGACGCGAAGACTTGGTAAAAATTAACGTCACGTTTATTTTGTTATTTTTATAATATTATCACTCACGTGACAAACGAGCTCGAACCGATTTAAAATAACGTTTAGTTTATACTTTGTCGTCTCATAAAAGTATATATATTGAGTATATGATTGGATTGTTGTTGAAAGTTGTTGAATTTTGATAAAATAACGACAACTGGTGTTGTCGGGAGCGTCCAAAAACAGAGGAAACTCTGCCCGTTTTTCGAGAGAATCCGTAAAAACAAATCGCGTTTTATTATATAACAACGATTCGCATTTTAATATCAAAATATAGCGATCAACTACAAACGCTTTTTACAAAAGTAAAAACAAGAGTATAACTTTCGACAACGACTTACAACTTACGAGAACAACGATACGGAAATTATTTCGACAACAAAAATAAATATAGTTATTATTATATTTATTTCAAACGAACTCGAATCCTTTTATAAATAAATATAGTTATATATTTATTTTCCAATACAAGTCGACGATTCTTTTACAAAATAAATATAACTGTTATATTTATTTTATACGCCTAGACGGCACATACGTATATTTTTGGCCAATATACACAAGACGCAATATATATAATACGAGTTTATTATATATTACTTTCATACGAATATTCCTTTATAACAACATACGACTTCTTAAAACGAGCTAACAAGTATAACTTCTTCGCTTCTTTTAAGTTGACAATTTACCGTCATATCGTTCGGTCAACGATTCGGTAGAGCTCGATTACACGTAGTTAGTTACTGCGTTATTTAGAAACTTATTAGATATTCTGTGTTAGGAATATTGTAGAATGCACGATAGCGAGTCACGTCTTGGAAACGACATCGCGAAGTCGTAATTAGCTAGCTTTGCACAGGAATATTCAGGTGAGTTCATAACCCCACCTTTTATGGTTTTACATTTATGTAAATGTTTTCGGGGTGGAAAGACATGCACTTTTTGCAAAGCATACAAGAATTACATATTTCTAAACCATTTTACAAGCAAGTTTAAATGACATAAATGGTTTACGAAAAGCTTATGTTTTATACCGGTTTTTCAAACAAGCGTATTTTTCGAAATATGCATACACACGAGATTCTAGTTTTATAAACTACGAGAAAATACAAATACAAGAGTTTACAAAATACATGTACAAATGTACAATATTTATAATTGGTATGATATAAATACAAGAAGTACACTTGGTGAGAACGAGAACCAAGTGTGACGAAATATAAGAGTACAAGAAGTACACTTGGTGAGAACGAGAACCAAGTGTGACGAAATATAAGAATATGAGAAGCGCACTTGGTGAGAACGAGAACCAAGTAGGAGGCGTTATGAGAAATGATGCGAGAAATCGTGTCACGAATAGGGTACAGAAGCACCATTAATCAACAATATACCTAGACCGC
Organism: Helianthus tuberosus; assembly: GCA_030545235.1. Classification (NCBI taxonomy): domain Eukaryota; kingdom Viridiplantae; phylum Streptophyta; class Magnoliopsida; order Asterales; family Asteraceae; genus Helianthus; species Helianthus tuberosus. The sequence continues at coordinate 78,574 of JARYGA010036204.1, forward strand.
AGAACAAAAGGTTAGATCTAACGGGTGCCGGGCAGCCACACTCTCGGTGAGGGCGAGAATCGAGTAGTGCTTTTGTGTCTCAGAATATACCAATTAAATGCCTAAGGTTTGGTGACTTCCTATGTCGTGTCACATGTTAATGGCTTTGCAACCCATTAACAATCCTGATACTTACAGGAATACTTTATTTACATAAAATTCATACCATACTAAAACTTGATTTATAACTTGAAGTACGTGGGGTACTCAAGAAAAACTTGAATTATACTTGAAGTACGTGGGGTACTCAAGAAAACGGGAATTATACTTGAAGTACGTGGGGTACTCAAGAAAAACTTAAATTATACATGAGTACGTGGGGTACACATGAAAACTTGATTTATATATGAAAATGATTTTAAATTCGTTTTCACAACAATACTTCAAAAACCGGTTATTCAAAGAGATTTGTTTCAAATCTTTTACAAACAAACTATGAACTCGCTCAACTTTATGTTGACTTTTTTTCGCATGTTTCTTTCTCAGGTTGCATTTTAAGACAAGGCACGGTTGGAATAGGAGAACCATGAAGAGTCGAGTACTTAGTGGGCGTTCAATTTCTAAAAGACTTAGATTATTTGCTTCCGCTGTGCAATGAAGATACCAGTCCAGTCACGCCAATGCTCTGATATTTCGGGGTGTGACAGATTGGTATCAGAGCTATAGGTTACAGCGAATAGGGTTTCTGTAAGAGATACCTAGGCTCTAACCTCACTTTCCTCTGGGAACTTAAAATATTAAAACCTGAATACATACAGAACGCCTAAGACTCGAATATGGTCTCCAACCGTTGCCGAAAAACAAACAGTCAAAAATTTCGTTTTCAAACATATGCTATAGTGGTGTTTTACACATGGTACACAAAACAGTCGCATACAGTACATAAAACTCTGAGAGTTTAGGAAACATGCATGTAAGACCTTCGGAAACTTATGTTGAAGTTCATTAAAGGTCATCACATAGGAACTGCAAATATTAATTCGGGCACACACAATTATACATATTGTCTATGATGTTTTAACTCCCCGAGCAGGCAGCCTACGCATATCGAAACGCTAGTGCACGAGAATACATAGAACTCAAATTTTACGTCAACAGATGTCGGAGTGCATCACATTCTACGCAAAACAAAACGCTAGCGCACAGGCATACGTGAGACTTAAGCTATACATCAACGGAGGTTGAAATACGTCACATGCGACTATTGATCAGGAGGCGGCAGTGGGCACGCGGTCCTGCAAACGACACGAGTCATGCTAAGGAAAAGACGCAAGTCACCGTATCCCCCTATCTTATTAACGACGAATACGCTATGGTAATGTCACCTAACAACTGGTCGTCACATGCAACCCCAGGTAAAGTCCTTAAATTTCTTTTATTGAAATTTCGACTTTCACATTTACTGAGTAGATTTTCGTATCTCTACTCCTCTTAATGGTCATTGCATCACGATAATTTCATTCGTTATAGCGAACACTCATTGCTTCATTTCTTGAAAATTCATATGTTACGCATGCATCGTTTGTTACGCATGTGGTTTCGTTTCGAGTAAAGCGTTTCATTGAAGTTCAAATATTGTTTCGCTAAATCTAATTGTGAATTGTGATTCAGATGACCTGCATTATTGTAATTGTTGGCTTTTTGTAATCAAGTCAACACATTCTCTTGAAACTTCATTTCTTTTCAAGTTACATACATGGTCTTTCGTTGTGACCATGCCGAGAATTTTCTTGTCGATACATGTAATATTTGTCGACTTGCGCCGAAATCAAAATTCAATTGTTTGAACTTGTTCATTACGCATATTCAATTCAAGACACCATATGATGTATTGGAAACATCATATTCGAAATTTGTTTTAACAAGCGTTTCATTGTTCTGAGTCGTAGTAGATTTGTTTGGTCTACGACTCCATTAAGTCGTTTGTTGATTTCGACACCTTGTGGTGTCAGTATAAACTTGTAGCTTGGCCTAATCATGATTGAGCGTTTTATGCAAAACACAGGTGATACTTGTTCGGTCACCGCTATATTTGAATTGTTTCATTCACTACGACACCTTGTGGCGTCGGTAGAACTTGCAGCTTGGGCTGATCATGATCAAGCGTTTCATACAAACTATTACATTTGAGCTTGTTGAAATCTAAATTCATTTATTGAATGCAATCATTTCTATAATTCATTTGTATCTTGTGATACGTCCTTGAATTCACATCATTCGAATAAGTCTTGATTCGAATTCATGATCGTCCACTTTGGTGTTATTCGTATTTACTTACACATAACGTAACTCTAAGGAGTTAACGTAGTCTAAATTTCGAGGACGAAATTTTATTAACAGGGGGAGACTGTGACAACCGGTAATTTACGACCGTAATTACGCGATTAACAGGTGATTAACGCAATAATAAATAGTGATTACGACGCTAATTAACGTAATTAGGCCCTTGGAGTGCCCATGAACGTTTGTTCAGCTATACAGTGCGCGTGTGGTGATTTATGGGAAATCTGCTAAATATGACACGACAACGGACTGATACCGTACAAAATACTGACGACGCCGACAAATATGGATGTTACACGAATATTTGATGCTTATGGAGTTTGGGATTGCGATAGCGGGTCCCGTAGGAATTACGGACCGCTTACACATGAGATGGGCTTGTGGGCCCTGGGCCCAAGCCCGAAACCCACAAGCCTAAACCTATACATAATATATTAGGTACTATCAAATCCCTACAAAGTATTGTCAAGATCTTAGCAAATCTTAATAAATCTTGCAAAAACTCATCAAATCTCATACAAAAGATTTGTCTCTAAAAATTAGAGCATAGGGACTTTTAGTTAATGAATTGTTATATGATCCATCAAGCAATACCCACTATACATGTGTATAAAAGGGGTCATGGTCCATCCATTTATTCACACACAAGAAAAACACAGACTTAAAAGTCTGACCCTCTCTTCTCTCTCGAATACACATACAGGAAACAAACACATTCAACATCTCATCCCCTTCAATACACACACACAAAATCCATGCTATCCCTTTCCCTTCTCGGTGAGACCCACCTGTTTTACCCCCCCCCCCTTCTGTTAATCGGCCAACCACCACCATCTATTTGGTGGTGGCGGACTACTGTAGCAACACCACCACCACAGGCGGCGGCGCTGTGGTGGGTGGTGCAGGTCGAGGCTTCAAGCGAGAGTGAGAGGAGAGAAAGAGCCGACGAGAGAGAGAAGCCGGAGAGAAGAAAGACGGCGACGGCAGTGGGTCCCAGCGGCAGCAGATGCGCGGTCGTGAGCGGCGGCGGTGGTGGCTCACGACGGTCAGACAGCTCGGTTCGTTTATCCGGCGGGTTTTAGACGCAGGAGATGACGACGATAAAGAACCGGCGACGGTGGTGGTGACCGGTGGTCCGAGTCACAGACCGGTGGTTCATGTCAAGGACCGACGGTCTTTGTCTTTGACCGTCGGGTTTCGTCGTCGGGTTTCACGTCACAGCTCGGGATTCAAGGTGGTGCCTCTGTTCTTCCGACTCGCTTCCGGCTACGGCATCACCGTTCACAGCAGCAGCAGTAGCGGCGGTCTTCGGTTTCTGTCCGACAAAATTCCGGTAAACCCCCGTTTCTTTTATTTTCCTCGATTGAAGGTGATGGTGATTTCTTTTTGGTTGTTGTTGATGATATTCGGTTCAGATTCAAGGTTGTTTTGGTTCAGATCTGGTACAAGTTTGGGTCGGCTCGGGTTCGGTAAACGATCATCAACATCAGACGGTTCAGTTCTAATGTTTGATTCGGGTCGACTCGGTCAAACTGAGTCAACTCAGCGAGTCAACTAGGGTCCACTCAGGGAGTCGACTCGGTCAACATCCCGATGCGAAGACTTGGTAAAAATTAACGTCACGTTTATTTTGTTATTTTTATAATATTATCACTCACGTGACAAACGAGCTCGAACCGATTTAAAATAACGTTTAGTTTATACTTTGTCGTCTCATAAAAGTATATATATTGAGTATATGATTGGATTGTTGTTGAAAGTTGTTGAATTTTGATAAAATAACGACAACTGGTGTTGTCGGGGGCGTCCAAAAACAGAGGAAACTCTGCCTGTTTTTCGAGAGAATCCGTAAAAACAAATCGCGTTTTATTATATAACAACGATTCGCATTTTAATATCAAAATATAGCGATCAACTACAAACGCTTTTTACAAAAGTAAAAACAAGAGTATAACTTTCGACAACGACTTACAACTTACGAGAACAACGATACGGAAATTATTTCGACAACAAAAATAAATATAGTTATTATTATATTTATTTCAAACGAACTCGAATCCTTTTATAAATAAATATAGTTATATATTTATTTTCCAATACAAGTCGACGATTCTTTTACAAAATAAATATAACTGTTATATTTATTTTATACGCCTAGACGGCACATACGTATATTTTTGGCAAATATACACAAGACGCAATATATATAATACGAGTTTATTATATATTACTTTCATACGAATATTCCTTTATAACAACATACGACTTCTTAAAACGAGCTAACAAGTATAACTTCTTCGCTTCTTTTAAGTTGACAATTTACCGTCATATCGTTCGGTCAACGATTCGGTAGAGCTCGATTACACGTAGTTAGTTACTGCGTTATTTAGAAACTTATTAGATATTCCGTGTTAGGAATATTGTAGAATGCACGATAGCGAGTCACGTCTTGGAAACGACATCGCGAAGTCGTAATTAGCTAGCTTTGCACAGGAATATTCAGGTGAGTTCATAACCCCACCTTTTATGGTTTTACATTTATGTAAATGTTTTCGGGGTGGAAAGACATGCACTTTTTGCAAAGCATACAAGAATTACATATTTCTAAACCATTTTACAAGCAAGTTTAAATGACACAAATGGTTTACGAAAAGCTTATGTTTTATACCGGTTTTTCAAACAAGCGTATTTTTCGAAATATGCATACACACGAGATTCTAGTTTTATAAACTACGAGAAAATACAAATACAAGAGTTTACAAAATACATGTACAAATGTACAATATTTATAATTGGTATGATATAAATACAAGAAGTACACTTGGTGAGAACGAGAACTAAGTGTGACGAAATATAAGAGTACAAGAAGTACACTTGGTGAGAACGAGAACCAAGTGTGACGAAATATAAGAATATGAGAAGCGCACTTGGTGAGAACGAGAACCAAGTAGGAGGCGTTATGAGAAATGATGCGAGAAATCGTGTCACGAATAGGGTACAGAAGCACCATTAATCAACAATATACCTAGACCGCAGAACAAAAGGTTAGATCTAACGGGTGCCGGGCAGCCACACTCTCGGTGAGGGCGAGAATCGAGTAGTGCTTTTGTGTCTCAGAATATACCAATTAAATGCCTAAGGTTTGGTGACTTCCTATGTCGTGTCACATGTTAATGGCTTTGCAACCCATTAACAATCCTGATACTTACAGGAATACTTTATTTACATAAAATTCATACCATACTAAAACTTGATTTATAACTTGAAGTACGTGGGGTACTCAAGAAAAACTTGAATTATACTTGAAGTACGTGGGGTACTCAAGAAAACGGGAATTATACTTGAAGTACGTGGGGTACTCAAGAAAAACTTAAATTATACATGAGTACGTGGGGTACACATGAAAACTTGATTTATATATGAAAATGATTTTAAATTCGTTTTCACAACAATACTTCAAAAACCGGTTATTCAAAGAGATTTGTTTCAAATCTTTTACAAACAAACTATGAACTCGCTCAACTTTATGTTGACTTTTTTTCGCATGTTTCTTTCTCAGGTTGCATTTTAAGACAAGGCACGGTTGGAATAGGAGAACCATGAAGAGTCGAGTACTTAGTGGGCGTTCAATTTCTAAAAGACTTAGATTATTTGCTTCCGCTGTGCAATGAAGATACCAGTCCAGTCACGCCAATGCTCTGATATTTCGGGGTGTGACAGATTGGTATCACAGCTATAGGTTACAGCGAATAGGGTTTCTGTAAGAGATACCTAGGCTCTAACCTCACTTTCCTCTGGGAACTTAAAATATTAAAACCTGAATACATACAGAACGCCTAAGACTCGAATATGGTCTCCAACCGTTGCCGAAAAACAAACAGTCAAAAATTTCGTTTTCAAACATATGCTATAGTGGTGTTTTACACATGGTACACAAAACAGTCGCATACAGTACATAAAACTCTGAGAGTTTAGGAAACATGCATGTAAGACCTTCGGAAACTTATGTTGAAGTTCATTAAAGGTCATCACATAGGAACTGCAAATATTAATTCGGGCACACACAATTATACATATTGTCTATGATGTTTTAACTCCCCGAGCAGGCAGCCTACGCATATCGAAACGCTAGTGCACGAGAATACATAGAACTCAAATTTTACATCAACAGATGTCGGAGTGCATCACATTCTACGTAAAACAAAACGCTAGCGCACAGGCATACGTGAGACTTAAGCTATACATCAACGGAGGTTGAAGTACGTCACATGCGACTATTGATCAGGAGGCGGCAGTGGGCACGCGGTCCTGCAAACGACACGAGTCATGCTAAGGAAAAGACGCAAGTCACCGTATCCCCCTATCTTATTAACGACGAATACGCTATGGTAATGTCACCTAACAACTGGTCGTCACATGCAACCCCAGGTAAAGTCCTTAAATTTCTTTTATTGAAATTTCGACTTTCACATTTACTGAGTAGATTTTCGTATCTCTACTCCTCTTAATGGTCATTGCATCACGATAATTTCATTCGTTATAGCGAACACTCATTGCTTCATTTCTTGAAAATTCATATGTTACGCATGCATCGTTTGTTACGCATGTGGTTTCGTTTCGAGTAAAGCGTTTCATTGAAGTTCAAATATTGTTTCGCTAAATCTAATTGTGAATTGTGATTCAGATGACCTGCATTATTGTAATTGTTGGCTTTTTGTAATCAAGTCAACACATTCTCTTGAAACTTCATTTCTTTTCAAGTTACATACATGGTCTTTCGTTGTGACCATGCCGAGAATTTTCTTGTCGATACATGTAATATTTGTCGACTTGCGCCGAAATCAAAATTCAATTGTTTGAACTTGTTCATTACGCATATTCAATTCAAGACACCATATGATGTATTGGAAACATCATATTCGAAATTTGTTTTAACAAGCGTTTCATTGTTCTGAGTCGTAGTAGATTTGTTTGGTCTACGACTCCATTAAGTCGTTTGTTGATTTCGACACCTTGTGGTGTCAGTATAAACTTGTAGCTTGGGCTAATCATGATTGAGCGTTTTATGCAAAACACAGGTGATACTTGTTCGGTCACCGCTATATTTGAATTGTTTCATTCACTACGACACCTTGTGGCGTCGGTAGAACTTGCAGCTTGGGCTGATCATGATCAAGCGTTTCATACAAACTATTACATTTGAGCTTGTTGAAATCTAAATTCATTTATTGAATGCAATCATTTCTAGAATTCATTTGTATCTTGTGATACGTCCTTGAATTCACATCATTCGAATAAGTCTTGATTCGAATTCATGATCGTCCACTTTGGTGTTATTCGTATTTACTTACACATAACGTAACTCTAAGGAGTTAACGTAGTCTAAATTTCGAGGACGAAATTTTATTAACAGGGGGAGACTGTGACAACCGGTAATTTACGCCCTTAATTACGCGATTAACAGGTGATTAACGCAATAATAAATAGTGATTACGACGCTAATTAACGTAATTAGGCCCTTGGAGTGCCCATGAACGTTTGTTCAGCTATACAGTGCGCGTGTGGTGATTTATGGGAAATCTGGTTTAGTGTAACCTTTGATTATTTCCGCACTTTTGCACTTTTTAATAGATTATCTTAGTTATTGTAGTAGGCCCCTCTTTTGAAGGTGACGTTACCCTCAACTCAGTAGTTTGAGTCAGCAAGGATACAATCCTAAAGGGTCGGATTATTGAAAGATAATTAATTAAGTTAACAATGCATATTATGGTAGGCCCCTCTTTTGAAGGTGACGTTACCCTCGGCTAAGTAGTCTGAGTTAGCAGGGATACAGTCCTAAGTAGCCGGGTTAAAGTATTAATAGTAGCTTACATATGAGGGGATCAAAGAGTTTGGACCCCCGCCATCCAATACCGGTGGGTATTGAAGGAGGTCCTACTAAAGTTGACCCAGGTCCTTGCAGGATCTATACACTGAACAAGGCAAGACTCTTACCAAACGGTTCCCTTAACCCCCGACCAGGTAGCCAACATATCTCCATATAGACCGTGGAGATATGAATGGTGAAAATCTTTTATTTTATATAGACAGTAAAATAATGCCAAGACACCACGGACAAACGATAAGGAAGAATCACCTTCAACATAAGAAACTAGTTATTAAAGTCATTAATACATAACCAAATAAAAAGTGCGAAAAGATTAAAAATAAAAAGTATTACACTAGACACTTGTCTTCACCAAGTGATGTAAGAGACTTAGGCAAACATGGCCTTTGATTGTCAAGAACTCTTACGATCAATCTTGGATCCCGAGACGACTCACACACTCTATGATGGACAATGGATGATGGTGGTGGATGATAGTGTTGTGATGGTGGTGGGTGGTGGGTGAAGTGTGAGAGAGGTGGTGTGCCAAGGGATGGTTTGAAAATGAGCCAAGCACCCCTATTTATAGGATGAACAGAGACTCGGGCACGGCCCCGTGTCCATTGGGCACGGCCCCGTGTCCACCTTCCTTCTCTTTCTTCATTAATTGCAGTTTGTCTGCATTAGTTGACCACGCCCTCGTGTCCGCTGGGCATGCCCCCGTGTGCAGAAGCGTATTTGTACTATCAAGATTTCCCCAGATTCTGCGAATCTTAGAGTTGACCACGGCCCCATGTCTGCTGGGCACGCCCCCGTGGTGGGTGATAGAAGCTTCTACAGCTTTGTCTTTTTTGCAATCACTTGGGCATGCCCCCGTGCTCATTGAGCACGGGGCGTGTTCAGCCTTCTGTTCTCTTGTTTTCCTTGGGAAGATGTTGTCGGGGAGGTCGGGCATGCCACGTTTGTTCCTTTTCTTGTATTTATGTTAGATTTAGCTGCCTTTTTGCTTCTTTTGTTCATTTGAGCTTATTTAATCCTGAAAATACAAAAGAAAGACAAAAATACACTTTTTCCAACATTAGTACTAAAAAAGGGTTAGTTTTATGCCACAATTGATGTAATTTATATGTTGCATTTTGTGCACATCAATCCACTATCACCCAAATGGTATCGTTTCCTCCTTGAGATCTAGGTAAGCCAGTAACGAAGTCCATGGAAATTTGCTCCCATTTCCATGTGGGAATCTCTGGTTGTTGAAGTAGGCCTGATGGCTTCTGGTATTCAACCTTGACCCTAGCACAAGTCAAACATTTACTAACATAGGTCGCTATGTTAGCTTTCATGTGGGGCCACCAGTACGTAGCTTTGAGATCGTGGTACATCTTATCAGAACCAGGATGTACTGAGTAATGAGACTTGTGTGCTTCATCCATCACAAGCTCACGTAGATTACCATAAAATGGAACCCAGATGTGCCCAGCCAGGTAGTAAGCACCGTCTTCCTTAAGTTCTAACTGTTTCTCCAATCCTCGCAGGGACTCAGCCCTAATGTTCTTTTCTTTCCATGCTTCGACCTGAGCATCACGAATTTGGGCAGGAAGACTAGAGTGAATAGTAAGCTGTAACGCACGTACACGCTTAGGTTTGGTTTCCTTTCGACTGAGGGCTTCAGCCACAACATTGACCTTGCCTGGATGGTACTTGATGGCGCATTTGTAGTCGTTAAGGAGTTCGAACCAGCTACGTTGTCGCATGTTCAACTCCTTCTGATCGAAGATATCCTGGAGTCTCTTATGATCGGTGTAAATGGTGCACTTGGTATCGTACAAGTAATGTCTCCATATCTTAAGAGCAAACACCACTGCTCCCAACTCTAAGTCATGGGTAGTATAGTTCTTTCTGTGAACCTTTAGTTTGCGCGATGCATAAGCAATGACTTTCTCACATTGCATCAACACACAACCAAGTCCTTGGATTAACGCGTCACAATAAACCACGAAATCGTCAGTGCCCTCAGGCAACGAGAGAATAGGTGCGCTACAAAGCTTCAACTTCAGCTGTTGAAATGCGGATTCCTGAGCATCACCCCAACGGTAGGTGACACCCTTCTGAGTAAGAACAGTAAGAGGCTGCGCAATCTTTGAGAAATCCTTGATAAACCTTCTGTAGTAACCCGCCAAACCCAAGAATTGACAGATTTCAGTTGGTGTACGAGGTGCAGGCCAATTCCTGATTGAGTCAACCTTGGATGGATCAACGTGAATCCCATCCTGATTAACCATGTGGCCTAGGAAATGGACTTCACGAAGCCAGAAGTCACATTTCGAGAACTTAGCATAAAGTTGCTCGTGTTCCTCCTGACTCTTGGAATAGATCAGGATGTCGTCGATAAACACAATAACGAACTTATCCAAGTAGGGTTTGCACACTCAGTTCATAAGATCCATGAAGACCGCAGGTGCGTTTGTCAACCCAAAAGGCATAACCAGAAACTCGTAGTGGCCGTAACGAGTTCTGAAGGCTGTCTTAGAGATGTCCTCATCTCGGACTCTTAGCTGATGATAGACCGATCTCAGATCAATTTTGGAGTAAAAGCTCGACCTTTGCAACTGGTCGAACAAGTCATCGATATGCGGAAGAGGATAACGATTCTTCACGGTCACCTTGTTGAGTTCGCGATAGTCAATGCACATTCGAAAGGTACCGTCTTTCTTCTTCATAAACAAAACTGGAGCTCCCCAGGGCGAAGAGCTAGGACGAATGAAACCCTTGTCCAAAAGCTCTTGCAGTTGCGTGGACAATTATTCTAGTTCAGATGGGGTTAAACGATAAGGTGCACAAGCTATAGGCGCTGCTCCAGGAACTAGCTCGATTTGAAACTCGACCTGACGATGAGGCAGAAGACCAGGTAATTCCTCAGGGAATACCCCAGGAAAGTCGCGTACAATCGGGATATCTTCTATCTTCCTTTCCTTCGTTGAGGTGTTAGTAACGAGGGCTAGTATAGCAGTGTGGCCCTTTCGCAAACACTTCTGGGCCTTAAGGAAAGAGATGATGCTCACAACAGCACCACTCTTGTCGCCACGAATGACGAGAGGTTCTTCACCAGAATGAGGAATGTGAACGATTTTCTCCTTGCAAAGAATCTCTGCTCGATGTTGGGATAACCAATCCATCCCACTGACGACGTCGAAGCTACCAAGAATAATGGGGATAAGGTCGATAGAGAAGTTCTGACCAGCTAAAGCGAGATTACAACCCTTAACTATGTGCGTGGCCTCAAGACTTTTACCGTTTGCTAGTTCTACAACATGCTTGGTGTCTAAGGGAATTGGGGTATGCTTAAGCATCTGACTAACTTTTAAGGACACATAACTAGTATCGGCACCTGAATCGAATAAAACAGAAACAAAGAAATCATCCAGTAGGAACTTACCCGTCACGACGTTGGGATCGTTCCTAGCATCACCCTGACCAATCACAAATGCACGTCCCCTGGCACCATTGCCATCGTTGTTACCCCCATTGTTGTTTCCATTTCCCTGGTTGTTGTTGTTGTTGTTCTGATTCTGGTTCAGCTGTGGACAGTTCCTTTTGAAATGGCCTTCAGCCCCACATTGAAAACACCCTTTATTATTACCCTGTTGTTGCTGCTGCTGCTGCTGCTGGTTCTGTAGAGCTTGTTGCTGCTGCTGACGATTCTGACTCGTAGGATATGGGCTCCTGCAACCCTTCACTGCGTGACCAGGTTTGTTGCATCTATGACAGCGACCCTTGTTACACGACCCGTTGTGGTGCAAGTTACAACGGTTACACTTAGGTGGATTTGTCACACCCCGACCACGTAAAACAACAAAACGTGGCGGAAACGTCAGGGAGTGTTGTAACAGAATAAATTGTTTCAAATCCATGGCAATTAAAGCTTCGTTTTATTAATCGAACAAGAGAGTTTACATCGTTTAAAACAAGAAACAAAGAGTACATAACAAAAATTAACTAGTTCTTGTCTTGTTTTAAGTCACTAAGGCACAGGTCCGCCTAAGTATGTCTCGATAAGTCCTATGCATCAACTCCTGAAAACACATGTGAAAATAGGTACGTCAGCATAAAAATGCCTGTGAGATACATAGGTTTTGTGAAAATAGGATTCATGACTTGTAAGTTTAAGAAAATGTTTAATAATGTTTAGTCATGAACCTTGTAAATTGATTTGTTTTGTAAATCGTTTGAAAAACAATAAGTTCAGATGATATGTATAAATAAGAGAATAATGTATGGTTAAATGAATAACCATGTAAAATGAGTTTGTATAAGATAAGTTGTTTGTAAATCAATGTCTTGTGAAAAGTATGTTATTTGTATAAAATGTTATATGTCTCAAATTGAAATGATTCAAATAACGCTACGATATGTAATACCATACAAACACTTATATATAGGAAGTACCAGCGGCGTATCCACCATGCTTGTATCATATTACACACGCCTCGTTACTTAAATCACTTACTCAAACCAAACCATCAAGATGTAATGTTTAACAATTGTAGAAATGTTTATGTATAGTCCAAAGTCTATTGTCAAATGTAATTCATGTCAACATATACAAATGGTTCACACGGTTCAACAGTTACAAACGGTTCATATAATCAAATGGTTACGATGGTTCACATAGTCAAATGGTTACAACGGTTCAAAATGTAATATAATGTGTTCATATGCTGGATGAGCATATGCAACAAATTGTAATGTAAAACAATGTACTAAGTATGCACCCAATGGACATACATAGTATGAAATGTAATGTAAAACAATGTACTAAGTATGCACACAATGGACATACATAGCATGAAATGTAATGTAAAACGATGTACTAAGTATGCACACAATGGACATACATAGCATGAAATGTAATGTAAATCATGTACTATAAATGTACTAATGAACATAGCAAGTATATGATGTGAAAACATGGAAAGCATGAAAGTAACAAGTAGGCACATGTGTTCCACCCCAAAACGTTTGGAAAACAGTAAAAGAGGGGTCTATGTACTCACTTGAGATTGCTCAATAGACTTTAGATATCCACCAAGCAAAGCTAGAAGGTCACGAATATCAAACGGCACCTAATATAGGTAACTACATTAATAACCGGACCTATATCGGAGGATTGGATAGAATGAGGGCTCGTAAACCAAATGAGTATGGGAACTCATGTAATATGGTTTAACAAAGCCTACATACTAAAATGAAACCTAACCTAAGTGCTTACGACCCATTACGACCCGTTTAGGTAGCTTGTGCTACTTTAACGCGTCGTTCGCGTAAAATGCGTTTAGACTGCCTAACTAGTCCTATGACAAGTAAAATATGCCTTAACATGTCTAATATTGTTGCCAAATCAGTTTAGATATCAAAAGTTATGTTGCATATGCTTAATATGAATTTTGGCGTAAAATGGCCATTTTGGTAATTTACCTAAGGCATATAAACTACCTATCATACAACTACTTAAACGAAGCGACCATAAGGTATAACCTCGGAAGGTTATTCCCTATATACTATGGTCACCTAATGTATTTGGTCGGATCCTAATGATCGACCAAATGGGTCGGGTTCGAAAGTATAAGCGATTGTTTAGATCGCTTACCTTACGACCCTAGACAAGCACAAAACTAAAAGTGACGAGCTAAGCATGTTAAAACATGCTTAACTAAGTTTAGAAAACAGGTTTGGTATCAAAACAAACGGTTTTGATACCTAAAAGTAGTTTGGTTACAAAATACGCAATAACACGCATTTTGGCCAAAACTTCGACTCGTCACTGAGTCTAGATAACGTGGTAATCAGTAGGTATAGTCACTAGGGACTATAATCATCGTGATAATGCTCACGTTATGAAGTTCAAACGAACTTCGCATTGACCATAACCTGGTCAATGCAGAAAGTCAAACAAAGTTTGACTTTAACGCTAAAACGAATGAAAGAACGAAAGAACACTTACAAAGGGTCCCCGCAAGCTAATCTCGATCCAAGTAGCTCAGGTATGAAGTAATGGCTTCAACTTAGAGCTTTTAGATCAGATTTGTGGGTTTTTGGAGTTGGGATGGATGGGTATTTATAGTGTTTGGACCACCATTAGGATCGTTCCTCGAATACCGAGCTTTGATCACATCCCTACACTTGTTGCAAACTTGTGGTAACTCAAAATGGCCCCCAACATCAGGGATTGACATGTGGTATTGGCCTTTGGAGTGCATAAGAGCTGTTAACAGCTATTAAAACAGCTTTTTCTGTTCTGAAGGGGCCTCGCGTGACGCCTAGGGGGCTAGGTGTCACGCCTAGGTCCTTCTGATCAGCAACCAGTTTCCAAAGTTTCCATTTCAGTCCCCGTTGTGTATTAAGGCCATTTCCGACATGTTTAAGGCTCTTTAAGTCAACTTTAAGGCCCTAAAATGATGCCTAAACATTGTGGACATGAAACATGCTCAAAAATATCCCGGATGTCGGTTCGTTTGGTCGTACGATCGCGATGTTCGCTTAATTACGACGACATGCGCATAAGCGCGAAAAACGATTCAAATTGCGTGACGAATGGATTTTTCTTATGCCAAACACTAAAATAAAATATTTTAGTGCTTACATAAATTTTTGGATGTCCGGAGGTATTCAGAACGTAAGTTATGCGCGAAAATGCAAACTTATGCACTTTTTGACGCTTTTAGTCCCTGAAAGACCCAAAAGTTTATTTTAGCACACCGAACCCCTCAAAGCCTATTTCTAAGCCATGTAAAGGAAATTTATGGTATTTTTAACTTATGGTCATGTTCCGGAATGTCTGTTCCAGTACGAATCGTCATACTTTCGCAGTTTGTCAAATTTAGTCCCTGTAGGCGAATTAACTTGTTTTTGCCATACCAAAGCCTTTAAAACTTATTTATAAGTTATGTAAAGGTTATTTAAGGTATGTTAAGTATATGTTGAAGTTATGGAGTATTTGTCGCATTAAACTGATTACGTTTACGCACCAGTTTGCGTATAATTCTCCAGAAAGCGATATAGAGTTTGTAATCGAACAAGAAATGATATGTGCAAAAGACACACATAATTATACAGATCCCAAGTATGAAATACAATATTTCATTGGCTTGGTATTTGTTTGATGGTCGCAGTGACCCAGGTGTCACAGTCTCCCCTACTTTATGAAATTTCGTCCTGAAATTTATTCGTAGGGCTCTGTCTATGACTTTGTTTTTATAACCATCAAAGATAAGCAAGGCATAATCCTGTCATCTCCTTAACGGACATTCTTCAGAAACGAAAATGAACAAACGGAGTCATTTTCCTCAACAAGTATTCTTCAGAAGCGGAAATGAAGGAATAAACAAACGGGGATTCATTTCCTCGACGGCCAATCTGTAGAAAAGAAAATGAACAGACAGAGTCATTTTCAACGGTTGCTTCCTCAGAAACGGAAATGAAAAGGATAATCAAACGGATATTCATTTCCTCAACGGACAATCTTCAGAAACGAAAATGAACAAACGGAGTCATTTTCAACGGGTGCTTCCTCAGAAATGGAAATGAAAAGGATAATCAAACGGATATTCATTTCCTCAACGGACAATCTTTAGAAACGAAAATGAACAAACGGAGTCATTTTCAACGGGTGCTTCCTCAGAAATGGAAATCAAAAGGATAATCAAACGGATATTCATTTCCTCAACGGACAATCTTCAGAAACAAAAATGAACAAACGAAGTCATTTTCAACGGGTGCTTCCTCAGAAATGGAAATGAAAAGGATAACCAAACGGATATTCATTTCCTCAACGGACAATCTTCAGAAACGAAAATGAACAAACGGAGTCATTTTCAACGGGTGCTTCCTCAGAAACGGAAATGAATAGAGTTAACTTCTAGGCACATGACAAAACTTGCTGTGGTTTCTGTGCACTAAATTCCATAATTATGTATGCATCCATAATTACGTAATTCCTTGCACAGTCCACACAGTTTGTCTTGAAATGTTTAGGGGAAGAAAATCAAACCTGTGATGAGGGTGACTAGACTACCATAGGGTCCTTTTTAATTAGATCGACAGATGATCTTTTTAATTAGGCCACCAAGGAGTCCTTTCAGCTATATCATTACATGATGTTCCTAACCAGATTTTTGGATCAATCTGTCTAACTAGACCACTCAAGGGGTCTAATTATGGAGTAGTACTTTATAATCCAAGGGACTTAACTACAACGTAGAAGTCCATTTAAGGATTTTAGATAGTACCTTTGGGTATCCTACTATGAACCCCTTATACGCATGATATGGAAGATTCTACGAGGATTTGGATAACAAAAACTTGGATTACACCAAAAACATAAAAGGGAACACATAAGCACATAATCACATAGTTGTTTAACTCGGTTATTAATTTGTTATTAACTTGTTAGTGATTGAATATGGATATTCAAGGTACACCAGGAAACCAGTCGCTGGACTTCAATGTCCTCTGGGATCTATCTGAAAAGATAGGATGATCTCCAAAAATTCGATTTTGTTTTCAAAGAAACGTAATATTCGAATTAAGGAACACAACAATTTTAGGATTTACAGAAATATCCTTAGGTACCCTTATTAAGGATTTATAGTGGTACTTTGGGTATTCGTCTCGTGTTGTAACTTGCGCCTTGTACTTCGTTTCCTTAGAATAAACGGGTACTTAGGAATTTCGTGGAAAACACAAGAGATCATAAGATGGAAAAATAATTTTGGGGGTAGTTTACTTTTCAAGGAATACGATTCCTTGCTTGTCGGTATTGTAGGGGATATGTTCTTTATACATACAACTACATAGATACATTGCAATGTAAATATAAGATTTATTTATGAACAATGATAACAACTGTTTCATGGACCTTGACAACAAAAGAAAATAATACATAAGACGTGATTATTTCTAAACGATGTTGTCTTCTGGTCGGTCAGATGCTCATCCCTGTGCTGGATTTGCATTAGCAAGCTTTGGGCAATTTCTTCGGAAATGACACATCTCGCCACAGTTGAAACAAGAACCTGGTAGAAAACGACCTTGAGCGGGATTGTTGCCAGCTTGGTTTGGTGCAGCTGCAGCTGGGGAGACTCTTGCTGTATGGCCTATAAGTCCACAAGTTTTGCATTTGCGGCACTTTACATTGGCATGATGATGGAGGCTACATTGGTTGCACAAGGGTGCAGTTCCATTGTATGGCTTCCTAGCAGGGGGTTGAGCTGGTTGGTTGGGGACGGCTTGATCATTGTGAGTAACCATGGCGAAGTTCTGGGAAGCCTTTCGCGTCTTTGACTTCTTAGGGGATCCAGTCTGTTCATCCATGGTCTTTGATTCCTCGATTGGTTTCTTGTCACTTTTTCGAAAAAGTTTACCATTCCTGATTTGAGATTCAGTCAAGGTTGCAGATAGCTCAATGGCCTGTCTAACTGTAGTGGGTTTACTACCAGTTATAATGTCTTGTACTGAGTCAGGGAGACCATCAATGTATTTTTCGATCGCCTTATCCAAAGGCGTAACCATGGTAGGACACAACAGGCTCAGCTCCTCATATCGATCAGTGTATGCTCGATGTTCACCGCTGTCTTGCTTAAGATCATCGAATTCCCTTTCCAATGCCCTGATCTCGTGACGAGGACAGAATTCCTTCATCATCAGTGCTCTAAGTTCTTCCCACGTTTGAGCCAGTGCCACTTCGGCACCCCTATCTCTCATCACACCATTCCACCATGTCAAAGCTCGTTTCTCAAAGACACTAGATGCGAAATCTACCTTTCGCTCGTTTGGACATTGAACATGTCTGAAGGTGCTCTCTAAACTCTCGAACCATTGCAGAAGTGCAATCGCTCCTTGAGACCCAGAAAACTTTGATGGCTTAGCCGAGTTGAACGTCTTGAAGTTGCGGGGGGGCATTATTGTTGTTGAGGGCTTGGTTACATTGGGCAACGATGTTCGGGATTGCAGCAGTCATTTGCTGTGTAATGACAGCTGCCAGCTCTTCAATAGATACCTGATTTTCGCGTCGTGGAGGCATTCTAAAAGGGGAAACAAGAGAGAAAACAAATGAAATGGCATTGGGTAAGAATAGGATGTTACAATTTCCGACCAAAATCATGGGTGATGGTCATTTGTTTGAACCACGAAGCAAACAAATGACACACAAAGGTTGAATCAAAGTAATTAGATCCTCATAATGTATCGCGAATACATGCTCGCCTATAAGTGGACACTCACCCCAAGAGTTCCCAGGTAAGAGTGACTGGTCCGATTATGTGGATTTGTACGAACACTCTAGCCTTAGACAGAAAACTCAGGGTACAGGCATTCACTCTTCCAGTTTGCACGTGTTCACACTATTTAGGACCCAAAACTTTGACGAGGTTTTGAAAACTCAAAGGGGTTCAAAACCTTACAATAGAGGGTTCAAAACCTTACAATAGAGGGTTCAAAACCTAGTAATCAATCATCCTAGAACAGATGATTAGTTTTCAAAGCGGCTTTGAAATTTATGTTCTTGTTGTGGTCGTCGCCTAAGGATAGGTGACGGTATTGTTTTATGACTAAACGCAAGTAAACTCGCGTTAGGGTCCTAGGAAGGTTATAGACTAGGTCAAAGCATTACTAATAACCTAATTCCCTATAACCATGAGCTCTGATACCAACTTTTCTGTCACACCCCGACCACGTAAAACAACAAAACGTGGCGGAAACGTCGGGGAGTGTTGTAACAGAATAAATTGTTTCAAATCCATGGCAATTAAAGTTTCGTTTTATTAATCGAACAAGAGAGTTTACATCGTTTAAAACAAGAAACAAAGAGTACATAACAAAAATTAACTAGTTCGTGTCCTGTTTTAAGTCACTAAGGCACAGGTCCGCCTAAGTATGTCTCGATAAGTCCTATGCATCAACTCCTGAAAACACATGTGAAAATAGGTACGTCAGCATAAAAATGCCTGTGAGATACATAGGTTTTGTGAAAATAGGATTCATGACTTGTAAGTTTAAGAAAATGTTTAATAATGTTTAGTCATGAACCTTGTAAATTGATTTGTTTTGTAAATCGTTTGAAAAACAATAAGTTCAGATGATATGTATAAATAAGAGAATAATGTATGGTTAAATGAATAACCATGTAAAATGAGTTTGTATAAGATAAGTTGTTTGTAAATCAATGTCTTGTGAAAAGTATGTTATTTGTATAAAATGTTATATGTCTCAAATTGAAATGATTCAAATAACGCTACGATATGTAATACCATACAAACACTTATATATAGGAAGTACCAGCGGCGTATCCACCATGCTTGTATCATATTACACACGCCTCGCTACTTAAATCACTTACTCAAACCAAACCATCAAGATGTAATGTTTAACAATTGTAGAAATGTTTATGTATAGTCCAAAGTCTATTGTCAAATGTAATTCATGTCAACATATACAAATGGTTCACACGGTTCAACAGTTACAAACGGTTCATATAATTAAATGGTTACGACGGTTCACATAGTCAAATGGTTACAACGGTTCAAAATGTAATATAATGTGTTCATATGCTGGATGAGCATATGCAACAAATTGTCATGTAAAACAATGTACTAAGTATGCACCCAATGGACATACATAGTATGAAATGTAATGTAAAACAATGTACTAAGTATGCACACAATGGACATACATAGCATGAAATGTAATGTAAAACGATGTACTAAGTATGCACACAATGGACATACATAGCATGAAATGTAATGTAAATCATGTACTATAAATGTACTAATGAACATAGCAAGTATATGATGTGAAAACATGGAAAGCATGAAAGTAACAAGTGGGCACATGTGTTCCACCCCAAAATGTTTGGAAAACAATAAAAGAGGGGTCTATGTACTCACTTGAGATTGCTCAATATACTTTAGATATCCACCAAGCAAAGCTAGAAGGTCACGAATATCAAACGGCACCTAATATAGGTAACTACATTAATAACCGGACCTATATCGGAGGATTGGATAGAATGAGGGCTCGTAAACCAAATGAGTATGGGAACTCATGTAATATGGTTTAACAAAGCCTACATACTAAAATGAAACCTAACCTAAGTGCTTACGACCCATTACGGCCCGTTTAGGTAGCTTGTGCTACTTTAACGCGTCGTTCGCGTAAAATGCGTTTAGACTGCCTAACTAGTCCTATGACAAGTAAAATATGCCTTAACATGTCTAATATTGTTGCCAAATCAGTTTAGATATCAAAAGTTATGTTGCATATGCTTAATATGAATTTTGGCGTAAAAAGGCCATTTTGGTAATTTACCTAAGGCATATAAACTACCTATCATACAACTACTTAAACGAAGTGACCATAAGGTATAACCTCGGAAGGTTATTCCCTATATACTATGGTCACCTAATGTATTTGGTCGGATCCTAATGATCGACCAAATGGGTCGGGTTCGAAAGTATAAGCGATTGTTTAGATCGCTTACCTTACGACCCTAGACAAGCACAAAACTAAAAGTGACGAGCTAAGCATGTTAAAACATGCTTAACTAAGTTTAGAAAACAGGTTTGGTATCAAAACAAACGGTTGTGATACCTAAAAGTAGTTTGGTTACAAAATACGCAATAACACGCATTTTAGCCAAAACTACGACTCGTCACTGAGTCTAGATAACGTGGTAATCAGTAGGTATAGTCACTAGGGACTATAACCATCGTGATCACACTCACGTTATGAAGTTCAAACGAACTTCGCATTGACCATAACCTGGTCAATGCAGAAAGTCAAACAAAGTTTGACTTTAACGCTAAAACGAATGAAAGAACGAAAGAACACTTACAAAGGGTCCCCGCAAGCTAATCTCGATCCAAGTAGCTCAGGTATGAAGTAATGGCTTCAACTTAGAGCTTTTAGATCAGATTTGTGGGTTTTTGGAGTTGGGATGGATGGGTATTTATAGTGTTTGGACCACCGTTAGGATCGTTCCTCGAATACCGAGCTTTGATCACATCCCTACACTTGTTGCAAACTTGTGGTAACTCAAAATGGCCCCCAACATCAGGGATTGACATGTGGCATTGGCCTTTGGAGTGCATAAGAGCTGTTAACAGCTATTAAAACAGCTTTTTCTATTCTGAAGGGGCCTCGCGTGACGCCTAGGGGGCTAGGTGTCACGCCTAGGTCCTTCTGATCAGCAACCAGTTTCCAAAGTTTCCATTTCAGTCCCCGTTGTGTATTAAGGCCATTTCTGACATGTTTAAGGCTCGTTAAGTCAACTTTAAGGCCCTAAAATGATGCCTAAACATTGTGGACATGAAACATGCTCAAAAATATCCCGGATGTCGGTTCGTTTGGTCGTACGATCGCGATGTTCGCTTAATTACGACGACATGCGCATAAGCGCGAAAAACGATCCAAATTGCGTGACGAATGGATTTTTCTTATGCCAAACACTAAAATAAAATATTTTAGTGCTTACATAAATTTTTGGATGTCCGGAGGTATTCAGAACGTAAGTTATGCGCGAAAATGCAAACTTATGCACTTTTTGACGCTTTTAGTCCCTGAATGACCCAAAAGTTTATTTTAGCACACCGAACCCCTCAAAGCCTATTTCTAAGCTATGTAAAGTATATTTATGGTATGTTTAACTTATGGTCATGTTCCGTAATGTCTGTTCCAGTACGAATCGTCATACTTTCGCAGTTTGTCAAATTTAGTCCCTGTAGGCGAATTAACTTGTTTTTGCCATACCAAAGCCTTTAAAACTTATTTCTAAGTTATGTAAAGGTTATTTAAGGTATTTTAAGTATATGTTGAAGTTCTGGAGTATTTTTCGCATTAAACTGATTACGTTTACGCACCAGTTTGCGTATAATTCTCCAGAAAGCGATATAGAGTTTGTAATCGAACAAGAAATGATATGTGCAAAAGACACACATAATTATACAGATCCCAAGTATGAAATACAATATTTCATTGGCTTGGTATTTGTTTGATGGTCGCAGTGACCCAGGTGTCACAGGATTTCCCTTGTACCCTCCTTGTTGACCAGGGCTCTTGTAGTCGTCAGTCCTTCGCTGCTGAGACTGAGACTGAACAGAAGCTGAACCCTTGCTTGAATTTCCATCCCACTTACGCTTGTTGTCGCTAGGAGTATCAGAAGTAGTGGTAGCACTAATACGCTTTGGCAGTCTGTTCTGCTCAACTGCCTGATCAGTGAGACGGTGGGATAGTCGTATGACCTACTGAATCGTGAGTAAGTTAGCCGAAGTCACCATATTCTGAATTTCTGGCACTAATCCCTTGATGTATAACTCGATACATTTGCAGGGAGGATCCACCATAGTAGGCCACAAAGCAGCTCGCTCATTCGATCTCTTAGTATACGCCTCGATTTCTGACCCCGTCATATTCAAGTTGTAAAACTCCACTTCCAGCTTATGAATGTCGTCACGATGACAATACTCTTCCTTGATCAGATCCTTGAAGTCGTTCAATGGGGTGGCATTAGCAGCTGCCAACCCTAGCATTTGAACCTGTGCGTTCCACCAAGTGAGCGCACCACCTTCAAGAGCTCCCGTAGCGAACTTCACCCTACTAGTAACAGGGCATTCACACATTCTGAAGATAGATTCGATCTTCTCGAACCAGTGGAGGAGACCTACAGCTCCTTCTGTACCACTGAAGGTACTAGGTCGACAGTCTATAAAGGTCTTGAACGTACACACGGGAGGCTGAGCATGCTGACCTGTCGCGCGAGAAAGAAAAGACAAGGTTAAGCACGAGAGTTAGTTCGCAAGAGTAGGACCTAAACATCCTAGGATAGGTCAAAATGACAGGTTATACCTCCTGCTGGAGCTGCTGCGAGTGCCTCAGCAACTCGTTTGTTGATTAGAGCCGTCAGCTGGGCTTGAGTCAAGTTCAGGCGTCCACTCATGATCTTCACATCGAAGGAAACACAAGTGAGAATGGTGTCGCGAAAGTGCGTAAGTATGGGATGACAAAAGAGAGCAAGCACACAGGGTTTCAAGCAACAGTTGTTACACTAACTAAGCATACCATGATCAATGCACTACTTTAACTAACAGGCAGGCAATAAAAATAAACCATATCACCTATAGTGTCCCAAAACAAATTAACCAAGTTCAAGTTATCAGCGGAAGCATAAAGTTTAAAACCAAAACAATAGTTTAAAAGTTCAAATGTTTAACATGGAACTCAACAGTCCATGTCCCACAACGACCTCTCCTTCTCGTGCAAGCTCCATGTAAGCACCTAACGACCTGCAAGGCATGTAGCAACGAATCAACAACAAAGTTGAGCGAGTTCACAGTTGGTTATCCATTTTAAGGTTGTTCCAAAAACATAAGTTATCTCGAAAACCATGAGTTAACCGTTTCCTTGTTTCCCAAACCATAAACAGTGGGGACTACCCCATGTTAACCACTAGACCCGTTACCATATCGACTACTGACTGAAGACATGTTTATCTGCCCTGCGTCAATATCTATCATCATTGACTAAGTGCCCAGATCCATTAGTCCAATCCCGTCCTCTGCGGCACGGTATGAGGCTTGTCAAACCTAATAGCGCTATTTAACTAATGACCCGTTCGCCATTGGCCTAGCGATTAAGTCGATATAAAAATGAGGGACTTCATGATAGAGTTTTGTCTAGTAAGTTATATGTTGTCATCCTTCCTATGGAGGATGGAGGTACGTAATCTACCCAAGGAGAATACGCAGGTTTAATGTTGTCATTCTTCCCATGGAGGATGGAGGTACATATTCTACCCAAGGAGAATATGCATGTTCCATTTTAGTTCCTTAACCCATTCTCAAACCACCGGGAATCCCATGCCTTGAAGAAAGTGTGAACTCACCTTAGGTTAGATCGACAGATAAACGAAAAGGTCAATTGAGCTGCTAGTGGTCAACCACGTCCTAACATGGTTACCATACACGTCAGGTCTAGGTTCAAGTAGTGCACATAAGTTTACACATAAACTAACAGGTTACAAACACGTAATGATCATGGCAAACACGCAGAGCACGTTAACAGTCAAGTACACACATAATGTCCAACTTGTGTGACTCAGATGATTGGGCCGTCGAGCTTGTGCGAGCCCAATCATCTTGTGCGATCCATTATATAAAGCCCAATACAACCGGCCCAACCTGTTGTGCGTCCAGCACAATCTTGTGCGACTCACACGGGTTGTGCGATTGGAAACATACCCGGCCCAAACATGCAATCCACAACCTATACGGCCCAAACGTACAAACAGATTATTAACTTGTGCAGTCCAGTTACACTTGTGCGATCCAACATCACTTGTGCAACTGGATATTGGGTTGTTCGGCCCAATAGCTTAGACATTTAAGTGGCCCAACATCTTGTGCGATCTGCACCACCTTGTGCGATTCACAAGATGTTGTACGACTGAGCTTTAAGGGGTTGTACAGTGTGCTTTAACTGTTGTACCTTAACCTAACTTGTGCGACTGGCTTGTGCGACTGGCCTTGTGCGATCAGTTATATCATTCCTAAAATCATGCAATCTGATTCTCTAATCTAACAGTTTCCATATTTGCACACAATCAATCAACAAAATCACAGTTTCTACCTAATCCCTTATTCGATCAAATCAAGGTTTTTATCCATTAATTCCTATGAGCCCTAATCATGTTCAAGACATAACAACAATCATAACATTAAGCACATTAACAGATTCATGATCTTGATTACTAGCATGCATCCTAACAATTCCAACACAACCAATCATCCGAATATAAACACATCACAGCCGATTAACATGCAATCGGTTCTCAATTATCTTTAACATCATACGATTATCAACCCCATATTGATCTAAACCTACCACACATGTGAGCCGATTACATGAACATCAAACCTCAACAATTTTCATCATAATCAATCACAAAACATCTCTAAGTCACTGTGTAGAAACATATAAATCATAACATCATCTAACATACAATCCATAGTGAGATACTAATCGGTTAAAGGGTAGAACAAGAGTTGATCCGAGCAAGAAAACTTCGAGAGAAGGGGATGTGGCTGTCGTCGAGTTCGAGAGAGAGGGAGAGAGATTTAGGGTTTGCTAAACTTTGTGTGTTTTGGTAAAGTGTAGGATTTATACTAACACCCTTAGTGTTATACGAAATAGGAAGTGGGCCGAACCCATCATGGGCTGCCCTTGGGTTTCGAGTACAAAGAGTGTGGCCCGAATGGGCTTGTGCGAATGGACAAAGGTGGTATACATACATTACACATAATCACATAACATAATAAACATTCCATTAAAATCACGTAACACATAATCACATATCGTTTAAACAAGTTACATCAACACAAAGATAGGTTCTGAAGTACGAGTTCTCATAATTTTTGTTTAAGAAAAAAAAATTTCACGAAATAAATCACATAGCATAAAGTTTCACATAGCGTAAAACGTTCAAATTGATTCACATAGCATACAAGATTCAAATTGTATTACATAGCATAACATGAATAATGAAAGCATCGTAAATTTAGTTTGTTCACGAAGGATTATTTTTGTTTTTGATTGCGATAAACGTGTGAAATGAGTAAAAGTTTGAAATGAATGAACGTTCAAGTATAAAATCATATATAAATTGAGATACATAAAAGAGAAGCTCAATAAAACATTGGATTGTTTCGGGTAGAGAAACGTTGACTATTCCAAAGTGAGTCGAAAGTTCTTTCGAATTAGAGAAATCGTGCTTTGGCCTATAGGTAAGATACTCTCATCGAGAAGCGATTAACGGTATCTTACCCTTCCAATTACTACATGTCTCTAATCAATTGAAACAATCGAGACTTTGGCGAGACTGAAAATCGAGGAATGGGACTTGATCGACGAGATGCGGGTTTCACCCCTAACTTGACGATTTCGTTCCCTAAATGTGGTTGGTACTCGTCGGGTCAAAATATAATTTCGACACTTCGACGAGGGTCCACTAGAGTTGAAATGGAAATTACCATTAAGTTGTGGATTTCACTCCTAGCTTAATGGTGTAATTTCGTGCAAAAATAGTTTAAGGTAGAATGAGAGTCGTTTACCAAATTGTGGGTTTCACGCCTATTTTGGTAAAGTCGTCACGTCTTTTGCTACAAGAGTCTTCGAATAAATCAAAAGTGTATTCATGTTAGCCTTAGGAAAGGCATGTAAGTTTAACAAACAAGAAGTGTTGCTAGGAAGCATGTAAGGTAGGATGCACAAGTGTTAAACAACAAATTAGAGACAAAGTTCCTAGAACTATAGACTAGGGCAAAGCATTCCTACTTATTCCTAATTCCCTATAGTTATGGCTCTGATACCAATCTGGCACATCCCAACCGATGGCGGAAACATCGGGATGAGATGAAATAGATTGCAAGAGACATCATAACACTATGTGACAATATAGATTAAATTTAATTTTCATAACATTGCTAAAATTATCATACAAGAATTCAAAGAAAGATAACATTGTTCAACAAAACATAACATCAATTGATAAACTAAATTTAGGTGTGTATCTAAGTCCACCTAATCTTTGTTCTTCATCGCATCATCATCAAACTATCAACATGCAACATGTATTAAAATATATCAACAAAAGTTGGCGAGCATACAAGTTTGATTACATAGCATAAAATAGACTAAAAGGTTACTCATATCCAACATGAATCGTAAAATGCGAGTTACTAGTATGCTAGATTGTGTAACAATATGTTCAAACCCAAGTTTCCAACGCGTTTAATTTTGTCTATCCCAAAGTATCGCGGGAGGTTAATGTGTTTAACTTAACAATACCCCAAGTCTCGTGGGCGGTGCGTTAATCCTATAGCGCTATAATTGTTAATGAAGGCTAGCAAAGTTAATGAGCATATATTAACACAAATAGTTTACATGGCATACGAGATTAACAAGCATCACACATAGTTTCATGTTTCAACAATGGATAGAGTTCGTTTACAATAGTTTCAAGTGAAGTGTAGTTTGTATAGTATACATGTTGCACCCAAAGTGATTAAAAGGGAAAAGGGATCGAGTATGGTCACGGTTTTTGCAAGCTTTCCTACTTGAATCCCGCGAGTGGTGTTGGTTGTTTAGTTTGGAGCACCTTGTCCTTCTACACAAAGGAACATAGATGTATGAGTTTGGGGAATAACGGAAGATTATGGATTTCAGAATTTAAATAACATGAACATAGCCATATGAAAATAATCATCCATCACATATGATGTTTAGATGATATACTTACTAACTTGACAATGTCCACTTGTTCATCATCAAGCGTTCGATTTGTTTGAATATTACATAAGTATTATATAGAGTATAGTATATCATATATGTCAAGCATGAGGTAGAAGATTAAAGTCTTCATTTAGGCACCTCTAAGTATCATAGAATTCATACATGAGGTAGGAAGAACAAACTTCCATTTAGGCACCTCTATTGTTCACCACTACACTTGTTGTTATAAGCAACAAGGAGGGTCATGAACTTACAAGAATAATGAAATACAACATCTAATCTATGAGAAAACATCAAGAAGTGAGTGGATTTTTATGAAAGATAGCCCAAGCTAGTCTAACAATCACACGTTCATCAAGCTTCAAGCTTGAACACTTCTTGTGGGTAAAACCCTAACCAAAACAGAATGTTTGTGAGGTTTTAACCTCTGATTTAACATTTCTCAGCCTTGTTTTTAAGCCCAACTAACCATTCGATTGATTATGAGCATTATGACATAGGTTTGAGATGAGATTAACTCAAGTTTACTAAGTTTAACAAAGTTTTAGATGAAAATAGAAAAGTCAGTCAACTTTGGAGCCTTTTTGGTGACGTTCCAGGGCCTGGTTTTCCATGGAAAACCAATAGAAACGTAGCTAAGGTCAATCCAAAGAAGCAGGAAAAAGAATCGAGTGAATCGGATAAGAAATGAGTGAGTTATGCTCACTTTTGTGAAGGTTGATGCTTCTGCTTGGATCTGTGATTAGCAGCTGATTAGAGGAGGATTTGGGAGTGTTTAGAGTGATTAGAAAAGTGTAAATGGCTTGGGGAACACTTGGTATTTATAGGGAATGATTAGATTAGTTTGTAGTTGGATATTTAATGCTAAACAAGGTTTAAATTCAAAGAAAAACACAAAAAATCGCGCTAAAATCGAGCTAAAATCGAGCTGGGAAGGGCCTGGTCGCGGCTGCCTATTTGGGCCACTGTGAGTTGTTAAATAAATTTGAAGCCGGGTTACATTCAATGTCAAGACCCAGCTCAGCTGGTTGGACGCGCGCCTGTTGATACCAGCGACCCGGGTTCGAGTCCCGTGGTCTTTATTTTTTAGTATATATTTTCTTTTCCTTTTTCTTCTTTCATAACCTCAACTTTCAGCAAATTACACAACGGTCCCTGTACTTAGATCAACTTATGTTATGTTATTTAAAGAAAAAGAAGCTAGCTTTACAATTTAAACTAACTGTTATAAATATATAAATTATGGTTATCAACTCCATATATAGATTATCTTGTTCACCAAGTTTCCTTCTCCTATATATATAGCATATTGTATCTCAATGTAAATCATCTCTCATATAATGAAATATTATATCTTCTCTCTATTATTCTCTCTTATTCTTTTGCTAATGGGCTAGTTTTATTACACGTTATCAGCACGAGTTGCTTTGGAGTTTGATCACGTTATCACAATGTAAGTCTTATTGTCTTATCAACTTGTTTTATTGTATCATCTTTGTTTTATAAAAAGTAATGTATCGAATTAAATAGTGACTACCTCTTTTGCTGGACATTTAATTTTTCGTGAATCACAATTGTTTGCGAATCAGTTTTAACAATCAGATTTATCTAACCAATAGTTCAAAACCTTTGGCACACTTTTAACAAATGAAAATATCTATTGTTTTTATTGTTGTATTCAAAATAAATTGATATAATTTTTGTGTTGATCGAACTATGAATTCAAAAAATAGATGCATGATTTTTTTTTTTTTTAAGTTTTCATACATTTTTTTTTATTTCATACTCCTTAAATTATTTATTTTTATGTTAAAATAAACTATTTATGGTGACTAGAATTTATAGCTTAATTAGGGTTCATCTTAACATTAAAGAAAATCTTTGAAATTTATTATGAACTGCTTCACATATTGTACCTCAAGTTGATTCATAATTTAGATTAATATTTTGGGGGCAACATCTGGCGGCTAGGGTTGGTGATTTGAAAAAGATGATAACTAAGCAAGGTGTAAAAGGAAAGAGTTATTTGTACTAAAAAAATAGTAAAATAGCCTTATTATTTAAAACAAATAATATATTGTGTAATACTAATAAGAAACTCTGTTTAGTATATGTGGCTAAAATATATAATTTTAATAAGAGTAGAATGAGAAAATGGTTTGTTTAGAGTTGAAGAACAATTGCAATTTGTTTATATTTTCTTGTATGATTATTTAGATCTCTTATACGATTTAATTATTAGTTTTTCTTGTATACATGTACACACCTGTTGAAATATGCTTAGATACACAAATTGTTTAGATATTTTCAGTATGTTGTTGGGTCGTGATTTATTGGTGCCTAATTTATATTTTAGAAAAATTAAAAGATTTAAAAGTAAAGTTGCATTATAATATCATGCTTTCAATTTATGTTTACTTGTTCATTATAGTACTTACGTCCTTTTGATTCAAAAGTTATAAGAGTTTGGTTTAACCAAAAGTTTAGATATTATTTTTCTTTTGTTCAATGAAAAGTTGAAACTTTAGGCCAACTATTTGATTTGTCTCAACATGATTTGTGAAAAAGTTTTAGTTAAAATTCAAATATGTATTTCCATATCCATGCATATATGTGTAAGATTCAAGATGTATGATTTTGTATTGCCTTTTCTCACATATCTATTTTTGTCCTTTATAAAACAACAAATTTTATTATAAAGAAAGAGTTATTTAAAAATAATAAATGAACATATGTTGAGGATTTGAAAGAGATATTTGTTTAAGTTTCAAATTAAGTGACAGATATATGTATGTGAGATATACTTGCGATTGATTTTACGTAAATTATATATATTTGGATATTATTAATGAATAGAATATTTTATCTCATAAAGTCTTAATATAACTTGTTTTATTCAGTCATCTTATAGTGTCATAAATTATTTTCCTTTGTGTTATGTTTATTATATTGATAGTATTTAATGGAACAATTAAACCAAAGTTGTGGTTTACTATCAATCTCATGTAAGAGCATATATACGCTTCGACATGACACACGAAGTGTCATACTCCTTGATGCTCATTCACGTTATAAAGGTTGTAAGATGTTAGACCAATAAATCTTACAAGACGTGGACGTTGGAATACTTCTAAGTGATGTTATGTGAAAAGAAGTTTATTTATAAAGAGAACTTGTAAGAGTTTTTCCATTTGTCATGCCTGGGATATGCTCCTAAAGTAGCAATATCGTTAAACCCATGAAAGGCTTGATACGATTTTATATCTCTATGGCTGGTTGCGAAAAATAATGAAAAACCATTAAACTTGTTTAGTTTTACCCCGATCCATGAAAGGAATATATATTGACCATTGTGATCGTTGACATAATTGCGAAAATTGTAATGATGGTCATATTAAAATAAGATCAACCATCAGAAATGCAAATATGTAAATAATGAGATTGAACACCACAAGTAGCAAATAAAGAGAGTGATTATAACATTATGGTTTGAACTTTAAAGTTATAATATATTCTTTTATATCTTACGTTTTGTATTACATACGTGTAAGTAACACATATACGATCATAGACCAAACATTTATGGGTTATGGTTATTTAATTAATTGGCATGACCGGTCAGACCATACCGTGTCAATGATGTGAATTTTATTGAAGAACTAAATATCCTTTCATTATACCATTTAGTGTTTTAAATCGATGCATCGTCTAAATGGTTATCATGTATGCAACTTAAAGTTTGCATGATTTGTCTTAGCTATGAAGATAGCAAGCATGTTATTCCACGTTGGCATATTTGTTTTGGTAAATTTAATTCCCAAGTGATAGATGATTATTGGAATAAGTGTTGAACTTTCTATAAATTTATACACGAATTGCTTTTGTTGAAGACGGTAACCAAACGTCTACTATTGGTTGCAAAGCCAATAATCATGAGAGCAAAAGTTTAAATATACGATAACATTAATTCACATCAAGCTAACGCGTTGTAGTAGTTTCTCCCCATTATAGTTGGATTTTGGTCAGGAACCAAAGATGTCCCTTCTAAGATTTTGGTTGTGCGGTATATATTGAAATTTGATCCACCACTATGCACAAAGATGGGACCTTAAAAGGTGGTTGGGAATATATGATAACGAATAGAGCCTTTCACGAGATATTTATTTATGGCACAATTAATTGATATCCATCTCAATTGATTAACATTCCCAACATCAGGGGGAGATAATAAGCAGTTGCAACAGAAATGAGTTTGTATGAATTACCATTGATCCTCAAAACTAAAGATTATGAACTAGAAGTTCAAAGGATAATTCATTCACAAAAATTAGCTAATCAATTACCAGACGCATTCACTGACCTGAAAGAATGACTAGTTAAGTCATATATGCCAACTGCTAATGCTCCGACTAAGATAATTGTCTCAAAAGGACAACATATATTGGTAAGGAGTCTATGGCACGCCTGAATCGTGGTAGACTAGTCGATTCCAAAAAAAAAACCTCGAGAAAGGGAGCAAGTAATGAAGATAGTCAAGTCGAGGTATGTAAAAGAGTCTCTTGAAGAGACATTAGACATGAAGGTTCAAGAAGGACCTCAAGTACCTGAAAGTAAAGAGAACTCGTTAAATAGCATCATGTCTAAAAAGTATATGGAATCGAAATAAAATCGACGTCGTTATACTTTTGTATATAATATAGCGCTTGTAATGATGAAATGATGAGGATCAAGATTTAAGATATGCCTATAAATGAATACAAAGAAATAATTGGCCAAAGCGAAAAGATGCAAATAAGGCAAAGTTAAATTCTCTATTGAAATGGAAAGTTTCGGACTAGTAGTCCATACAACGAAGGTTGTAAAACATATTAGAAACAAACAGGTCTTTTATGCGAATCAAGAAATGAAAAGAAAATGGTATAAGGAAAAATTGGTGGCACAAGGATTTCGCAAAGGCCTAAAATTGATTATGAGGAGTCATATTTTCTAGTGGTGGATGCAATAGTTTTTCCAATATTTAATTAGTCTGGTAATAATATTAAAGAGAGAATTGACATGCGTCTTATGAATGATATTTATCACTTGATACTGAAAGTTTACATGAAAGTCCCTGGAGGATTTAAATTATCAAAATCATGTAAATAAAGTTCTCGAGAACAATATGATCGTTGTATACATATTCATATTTGAATACGATTGAACTCCTGATGAGTTACCTAAACGTGACCTGAAACACTTAACGATGTAATTCTTGTGCACCAATAAAGATACATAGAAAACTTGTACATGATGATTATGATATCTCAATAAAAAGTGTACAAGCATAATACAATATGGATTTTGGAAATAAAAACAAGTATTCATGATATCTTTGCATATAATGTAGAAATCTATGTGTTAAATTAAATGAGCTAGTTTGTACCAGAACTCCTAAAGAATGAATGCATATGCATATTTGGATAAGATGGAAAGAATTCCCTCATGGATTAATAACGAAAGAAGCTTTGGTATCAAAATCTCAAGAACGTACTATATCATGTTCATAAAAAGGTATGGACTAAAATAGTCAAGTCGAGTGTTGTATAACTTGAGATATTCAGATAAAGAGCAATATAAGTTTGATAATATTATACATCTTTATCGAATATCGAAAGTCCTCTCCAAAAGTTCAGTATAATCGCAGTTTATAGTGATGATGTCTAGGCATCATCGAGAGAAACTGTCGAGCTTTCAGATGGGGAATTTTTTAAAGACCCTGACACAATCTAGTTATTACTCAACCTACAGTTTGAGTATATTTGTGATCATATTTTTATCCATTGATTAACTACATCCAGAAGATGCTGGGACATTTTTTGTATGGATAAAGCTGAATCTTAAAGTATGTTGAAGGTTGTTCAGACAGTTTTATAAGAAATGCCTATCTTCATCGAACCAAAGTAAGGATTCTCATTCCAAAATTACCATGGCTAAAGTGCAATTGTGCATTGATATTTCTTTCTAGCTATGCATGATTATATATATATCTTTTATTTAAATTTATCAACATCATATAGCACATGTCCAATGAGGAGACATTCGAATGGTAAAGTAGATATATCGAATGCCTAAAGGTAAGAATGATATGTGTCTATATTTTACTAACCTATGAAAACTAGTTTCGTTAGTCTTGTAGATGTAAAGAATATAACACAACATAGTCGTGGATCTTATGGTATTTGTTCGCAAGAGGAAGCACTAGAAGTCTCACAAGAAGCTTTTACAACATTACTCAATATAAAGGATTGCACTTCAAGGCATCAAACGACAAATTATTCTACAAAAGTTTTGAGCAACTTTCGAGGAAGATGGATACATGTTACAAAAGTTTTCCCTTAGCTATGGTTTTTCCCACTCGGCTTTCCTAACAAGGTTTTTAACGAGGCAGCATCTCCAAGCATATTAGGTTGATAACCAAGGGGGAGTGTTATAAATATATAAATTATGGTTATCAACTCCATATATAGATTATCTTGTTCACCAAGTTTCCTTCTCCTATATATATAGCATATTGTATCTCAATGTAAATCATCTCTCATATAATGAAATATTATATCTTCTCTCTATTATTCTCTCTTATTCTTTTGTTAATGGGCTAGTTTTATTACACTAACCAAGTTATATTGTTTTTTTTTTAAGAACTGCTTTATAATACAAACTAACTATGTTAGTTTACTAACTTTAATATCTAACAAGACTAACTAGATATTATAAAATAAACTTTTTATATAATAATATTAATTAATTTAATTAATTAAATAAAATAGGATCGATAAATAACCGTATTTATAAACGAATTTAAATTAGGATAAAAACCTTTAAGCGATTATTCATTTCACGAAGCTTTCGAATCTCATTATATTAAGAGTTTTAACTAGTTTAACGAGTATCAAGTGTCGATAAATATAGAATCCTTGAATAATATTTCGTTCAAACGAGAATTTAATTATCAGTTGCACATAGGACTAACGTGAATACACGAACATGATTAAAATAACTTCGCTTTCATTATGATCAATAGTCTCGAATTACAATTAAAACGAAAGTAGGTTACAAAAAGAGTACAAGAGTCTAAATATGGAACGTACGACATGTCTTGCTAAAATAAGAAAGTATGGAAATGCGGAGCGTTACACAGAAGACGAACAGTTCTCACAGCCTCCTGACCAGACTTTAAGACGGTCCACTAGAGCAAAGAAAAAGCCTGATAGGAATAGTCTAGGTCCTTTAGTTAAATATATTCGCTTGACAGAATACGGTGAACCTGAAAGCTATTCTAAAGCAGTTAAGATGAAAGATTATCGCTAGTGGAATTATGCTATGAAAGATGAGATGGGTTCTCTAGAAAATAACAATACATGGGTCTTGGTTAAGCTTCTTCCAAACAAGAGAGCTTTACAGAATAAATGGATCTTCAGGGTCAAGGAAGAACATGATGGGTCTAAACGATACAAAGCTTGTTTAGTGGTCAAGGAATTTCAACACAAGAAGGGGTGATTATGATGAGATCTTCTCTCCAGTGGTGAAGATGACTACCATCATATTGGTTCTAAGTCTTATAGCTGCAGAAAGTTTGCATCAAGAGCATCTAGATGTGAACACGGCGTTTCTACATGGTGACCAAGATGAAAACATTTATATGGCACAACCTGAGGGGTTTCAAGTTGTTGATAAAGAAAATTGGGTCTGCAAATTGAAGAAGAACTTGTATGGTCATAAACAGGG
This sequence comes from Helianthus tuberosus, assembly GCA_030545235.1. Taxonomy (NCBI): domain Eukaryota; kingdom Viridiplantae; phylum Streptophyta; class Magnoliopsida; order Asterales; family Asteraceae; genus Helianthus; species Helianthus tuberosus. The sequence goes on from JARYGA010036204.1 coordinate 113,861, forward strand.
ACCTAGACAGGGGTACATGAAGTTTGATAACTTCATGGAGAGGTCGGGATTCAAGAGATGCCAAATGGATCATTGCTGCTATCTGAAGAAATTCAGCAGCTCTTATATCATATTGTTACTTTATGTTGATGATATGTTGATTGCAGGATTGACATGAATGAAATTAGCAAGTTAAAGAAGAAAATGTCCAAAGAATTCGAGATGAAGGATTTGGGTCCAGCCAAACAGATACTCGGAATGAACATCGTCAAAAACAGGAAGTGTTGGAGAGATTCAAGATGAATGATGAAAAGACGAAGCCTAGAAATAATCCATTGGGAAGTCATTTGAAGCTTACCAAAAATCAGTCTCATAAATCTGAAGAAGAAAGATCATATATGTCTAAAGTTCCATGTATGCCATGGTCTGCACTCTACCAGATATTACTCATGCCGTTGGGTTGTTAGTCGGATTATGTCAAATCCGGGAAGAGAACATTAGGAAGCTGTTAAATGGGTGCTCAGATACTTGAAGGGTACATAGAAGATGGGGCTATGTTTCAAAGGGAACGATGTCATTCTAAGGGTTATATAGATGTTGATTTTGGTGGATGTAAAGGGACATTTAAAATCACTATAGGGTTTTTCTTTACAGTGGAAGGATCAACAGTGAGCTGGATGTCTAGACTTCAGAAAAGTGTGGTTTTATCAACAACAGAAGCCAAGTACATAGTTGTTGTTGAAGCAAGTAACGAGTTAGTATGGTTGAAGACTTTTCTTAATTACTCATTGTACTGTGACAATGAGATTGTAGCGAAACTTGCCAAGAATCTCGTGTATCATGAAGAGTGTAGCAAAACTTTTGGACTAAAAAGAGATTTTTTTTAAGATCGAGTACATGAAGAATATCATTTAGGTAAAAGGTTTTGTTAGGAGAGGTAATTGTTTTGGAACCAATGTGTAATGTGGGGAGAGGCATACCATTACCAACTTGAAAATTATCATCGCCAAAGTAAGAGCATTCACATCCATTCCATCAAATGTTGTGAGTGGGGTTTTTATAATATAAAGAGTATAAAAAGTGGTTGTGAGTGGAGGAGAGAGAAAATGTTACTGTTCATCTGTATATTTGAGGGGACACTGTTCACCCCCTATAATATTTTAATATATTTTGAAAGTGGTTGTGAGTGGATGAGAGAGAAGGTAATGATAAAGGTATAAAAAATATTATTTAATTAAAAAGGAGAGAGAAAATGTAGTGCTTTTTAGTGTAATTTATGTTGAAAATATGGTGGAATGGATGTGAATGCTCTAAGGCTCAGCAGAATCAAAACCTGACATATCTAGTGTTGCATGACCATTAGAACATGCGTCTTGGAGTCAGGTTATAGAAGCTTGTGACCGATAGTCTGCATAATTAGCAGAAGGTTGTCTTGACCTGATTGTGGATGGGTCTCTGTTTGGGCATTGAGATGAAAACAAGGACGTTTTCATGGTCGTGTGAGCTGTTAACTGCTACACTTGTGTTTCATGCCATGTCCCTCGTGCAATCACTCCACGTTTCCTTTCTACATTTCCCTTCTATTTTATTCCCATGTATTTAATTTTCTTTCAATTTCAGTTATGTACTGTTAGTGGGTTAGTGTCTTAGTGGTCTAATTAGTGGTTTGTTTAAGCCTCTGGTCTTTCATTTGTAAGCCTATAAAGGCCTGTTATGATTTGGGTTTAAGTTGGCAAAGAAAATTGTTGCAAAATCTAGTAGTATTAATTCCTCTTTATAATTCTTGGGAGACTAGTCATCTCGAATGGGTTTATAACATACTCTATAAGGGGTGTTCTTCGGGTTATTTTTTCGGGTTTCGGGTTTTTCAGGTCAGGTTGTTCAGGTTTTTTGTTAGGAAAAAGTGACCCGATAGCCAACAGATTTAAAGTTCGGGTTATTCGGGTATGGGTTATTCGGGTTCGGGTTAGTTCGGGTTGGGTTGTTCGGTTTTCAGGTTTAGATGTAAAATGAAAAAAAAGAATGTTTTTCTAGAAAATATCATCATGTATATCATGTTGTTAAAAAAATATCATCACATATTCAAACATCATTTAACAATATGGTATGATAATATTTAAAAGTCTCAAAACTTAATTTTTCAAATACAAAACACTCCAAATCAAATCGCATCTATAAAAAAGACAACTAATGTTCGGGTTTTTATTCGGGTTTCAAGTTTCGGGTTATTCGGGTCGGGTTGTTCGGGTTTTTGGTTGGGAAAAAGTGACCCGATAACCGACCCATTTAAGGTTCGGGTTGGTCGGGTTTGGGTTGTTCGGGTTCGGGTTTTTCGGTTATTCTCTAATTCGGGCTCGGATGACTTCGAATTCAGGTCGGTTTTCGGGTTTCGAATAAAAAAGAACAGCCCTTGTATACAAATTGAATACACTACAGAAAACTTCATTGGTATACTTGAATTACTTGCATCACTAGAACATGAAAACATCCTTCCTCTATTGTATATTTCATCATAAATTGAAAAATATTTGTCAATTAAGTCAATAAACTGCATGCAGTGAACCCTAGAACCAAAACAAAAAGATAATCAATGATACATTTACAACAATGAAATACATAAACTAGTAGGTAATTCCATGTTAAGAAAAATACCCATCCATTGTCACTTATTTGACCATGGTAGCAATTATGGCAGACTGACGGTAGTGTTGGGTCAACGACAATTAGGATTTATAAGAATGTAAACTCATTTCTTATGAAAAAAGTAACCAAACTTACGATGTCTTACCGAGTCATTATTGAGTTATTACTTCTAATGAAAGTAAGATAGCTTGGATGTTTTATACCAAATAAACTATCTTTCGAATTAATAAACTGAATTTTTTTAACTGTTCCCCAGGTGTTGTTGCGAAAAATCATTATTAAGCAATCAATATTTAAACAAGAAAATGAAAACTAAACCCATGGGATGTGGGCGAAAACTGCATTCAAATAAAAACTTCAACATATATATCTTCTGTGTGGCCACGAATTCATCTTCATTTTCTTCACTTTGTTCTGTTGATGACTCTGTGTGTCAATTCTATAAGTGCCCGTCTTGATCTTTGAACGTCCTCGTCATCATTCTCGGGAAAGGAATCGATTGCAGCCGATGCCAGGCTGGCATGCTTTGCTGCAAGTTCCCTTGTTCTTTGTATTCCATGGCTTTTACCAAGATACTCCAGAGCCTATATTACCCAAATCAATGAGGATGATAAAATCAGACAAAAAAAATACTTCACCCAAATCAGTACAATTATTGTATTGTAATGGTGGATAAAAGAAAAAGAAATGTTGCAATTCCACACAACCACGTAGACGTGGAAAAAGCAGCAACGAAGTTAAATGGGTCGAGTTAGTAGGCTGAAACCGAAACATACCTAAAAACCATGTGAACAATATGAACTCAAACACAACATGAGTTTCAATGAGTTGGCATAAACACGATTCGTTTGACCTGAATGTTATTTTATTTAATTTTTTACTTAATAATACTACGAAACTAAAAATTTACAACCAAAAATGCATATGTATATGCATTAATTACGTTTAATAAAGCCTTGTGATGATTTCTCTATCTTTTAGAATTTGGCATAAGATACACAATTAGTTCAACTTGTGACAATGTAACAAATAATTTGAAAAAAGTTGCAAAAAGAAACGGGTCAACCCGCAAACCAGTCAGTCAACCCAAACCCATTTATACTTGAACCCAAACCCCAAGAATGTTGTGTTAGGTCCATGTTCTGTCGGAAAATAACACCCCTAAAAAAGGATGGTGTAGTATTCGTCAAAATGGGTTTGCTTAAAAACATCCAACTCTTTTAATACGGGCTACAGGCCAAAATGAATGAGGCTGAGTTGACCCACAAACTATATTCTCACCATAACAATATAAGTTTTAATGAAATGATTGTGTTTTGACTTCTGTTTTTAACTGAATAAACTTACTTGACCTGTTTGATATTTGTTCACAACCTAAATTGACTAACTCGCAAATGGGTCGAAATTGTCACCAACAAGCTACAATTCATAGTTACCTAAATCGCTAGGGTACCCACGATCCACGTATTGGATCGTGGTGTACCCAATCGCAATTCGCTACCGATCCGGAACGTCCTGGTACGGCGATCCAAATTGATTAGGTCCGGCGATCCGAGTTGCTCAGGTACGGCGTTCCAGAATGATAAGGTTCGGTGTTCCAGAAAGATAAGGTTCGACGTTCCATATGACGAATTCGACAGCTGGTGTTGTTTTCAGCCGGAAACCAGGAAGAAAGAAAGGGAAGAAGAAGAAGAAAGAAGAAGAAGACAGCGGCTGCATAGGTGTTTCAGGGCTTTTTAGGGTTTAAAGAAGTTTAGTTATTTCAACATTTAACCCCTCTATTTTTACTAGTTTACATTAAACCCTAAAACTTGTAGTTTTTTACATAAAAAGTATAGAAGTAGTTTGTGTATTTAAACATTTAACCCCCTCTATCTTTACTAGTTTACATTATGTTTGGTAATTTGAATTTTGGAATTTGGTAATTTGAAATTTCTGTTTTAATTTGTGTACACCGAACCGGACTCCATGGTACACTGTACCGGTTCGTACCGAAATGAGCCTACCCCCCTCCGTACCGAAAACGTCACCTCTAGCGAATCGCGTACCCGAACCACGTACCCGTACCGGAGCGAACCGCGAATTAGGTAACTATGCTACAATTCATCTATCTGGGTTTACAAAGTACAGTTTTATAGAATCTTACGAGATCAACATTTGCAGGGTTGTCTAGTCCCCTGTCAACAACTGACCGTAATTCTGGAAACTCCTCCATTGCATATAACAGTGGGGCTGTCACAATTCCCTGCAAAATGAGTTATCAGAAAGTTAAAACAGAATTTGCACAACATGCCATAGTTGTATACAAGTAATAAAAAGATAAATGATCCCTATGTACGAGACTGAATAAATCCTAGCTGTATTGTATGTTGCAATTTTAATGAGATGATGGAAGTTTGGTGGCAAAAGGGTGAGTTGGTAACAGGTCAAAACGGACACCTACTAGTGCAGGTCAAAACAATAACCAGCCAACATTTTGTCCACTTGATTCAACTTTCTAGATATTTAAGGTTATTATAATGGTTGACTGGTTGTACAACTATCATACCATATTCATATCTAACTAGTATTTTGACCCGGCGCGACGAAACTTGATGTAACTCGAACTTATACCGTCAAATATTTGACCCGACTTGTTGTCAAACAAAATTTACATCAAAACGTAGACCAACTGAAAACACACATGAGATAAGCACGAAAACGTATCATATTTGACCTAACCCATTACCGAGAAAATTTACGTCGAAACGTAAACCAACTTGGATTTATAACAAAACATACTTAAAGGATGGTACCACTCGTTGAGACGGAATCGAAACATAAACTAAAGTAACTCGAATTTATACCGCCTATGAAAACCTACTATATATGACCTAACTCAACAAAAAGAACGTTATTAGTAATAGACCAACCAAAAACGTACATAAAATAAGCACGTAAAACTCGAGGGGGGGACAAAATTACATTACTCTTTTATTATATTAATGATATGTTTCGATAAATCAATTGTGATGGTTGAAAACATCTGAACAAGTTGATTTTTTTATTTGTATCTTCAGTTTTTTTACTGCTCAGATTCAGAATCTATATATTTATACTAGACTCGTAATCTAAAAAGCCTTATAATTGATATACCAAGTTTCAGCGAAACAAAATGTTTAATGCATCCAAACATAAAAAAGAACATATCATGGAAGTGAGTGGATTACATGGCGAATGTCGGATAATGAGCCCTTTCCAAGAGATGACGATGTGCCAGTGAAATCTAGAACATCGTCAATTAACTGAAATGCCAAGCCCTGCAGGAAAACAACAAAGATGAGTCAGTGTTAATAACCACATTTGTTGGCAATTTCGATATGTTTGCTGATGAATGAGCTGATTTGTTGTATCGCAAACAGATAAAACAGACAAAAATATAGCTTAAAAAATGCGCTAAATAAGCCAAAGGTGTGTTTTCGAATCATCAAACCTCCAAAAAGCATTTAATTCAATGTCATTATTATTATCAAAATAATACAATATTAGTAATCAAATTTTGACCGAACTCGATTTCTAACAAAATTTACATCAAAACGTAAATCAACTGAAAACGCACACGAGAATGACCACAAAAACGTATTATATTTGACCTGACTGGTTACCAACAATTTACGTCGAAACACAAACCAACTTGGATTTATAACGAAACGTGCTTGAACATAAGCACGTAGAAAAATAGTGTTTTTTTACATTAAAGAACCGGAGCACGTGTTGCGGCAGAATCGAAACGTGAACTCTCGAATTTATACCACCTAATTAAAACGTATTATATTTGACCCGACTCGTTTCTGAACAAAACATAGACCAACCAAAAACGTACATAAAAATAAGCACGGAAACATGTTATATTTGACCCACGTACATAAAAATAAGCACGTAAACCTCAAGGGGGTCAAAATGACATTTTACAAAGTTTTTAGAAAGCTGATGGGGAGTAAGTGGCAATGCTAAAAGTTGGAGGGTTGAATACACAAAATAAAAAGAAAACATGGGTTGGATGGCATTGTGGTAAATTTGGCAAAGAAAAACAATAAAAAATAGAGGTTGTGTCTTATGTGCTATTTCTAAGATACCCTATTTTGTTATATTAATAATATATATTGCTGATTCTTACACACCAGATTTTTTCCGTACTCGTATGCCAACATGGCGACTTCGGCAGTTTGGCCAGTAAGAAGAGCGATGGATTTGCAGCTGTTGGATATTAATGAAGCGGTCTTGTAGTATGTCTTCTGTAAATAGTAATCCATGCTGCAACGTATAAAAACAAATAAACCAACTGAAATATTGCAAAGCAGAATATATAAACTGAAAAGATGTTAGCATACCTACTACGTTGTTCTGCTGATGAGCTCATTTGCATTGTCTCCCCGGTAACAAGATGCTCAACTGCTGTTGCTATCAATGAGACAACCTGAAACCAGCGATAGAACAGAATAGAGTGAGAAATTGTAAATGACTGTGTGAGAATAAAAGCACATATATAAATATACACACACATATACATCTCATTTCAGAACTCTAAATAATAGCAGAACTTTCAAAACTCCTAATAAGCAATCGTTTAGACGTATATTTTTATATTTAGGGTACCTTGTATCATCTTTATTGTATGTATTTTTATGACTACATGCATGTTGAGAGTAGTTTGCATATGTGGAATAACCAAATTATATATATATATACAGTAGCGAAGCTTGAGATTTCCGACCGGGGGGTCGAAAACGTATATACCAAAAATTTCTATAAAACCAGGGGGTAAAAAACGTATATACAAAATTTCTATACGAAAACTACATGTTCTCCGCTACCCAGCGAAAAGTTCGGGGGGTCGGCCGCCCCCTCCCGCCCCCACAAAGCTACGCCCTTGTATATATATATATATATATAGGGAGGGGCTCATGCGAGAACCACCCTTATTGTGAGAACCTTGAGAACCAATGTGAACACAACCTAAAATAGCTAAAAAAACCCTAAAAAAACCTAACCCCCCCCCCAAAAAAACCTAAACCCCCCCCCCCCAAAAAACCTAACCCCCCCCTCCCCCCAAAAACCTAAACCCCCCCCCCCCCCAAGCTAAAATGCTAAAAACTAAACCCCCAAAAAACCTAAAAAAAATCTAAAATAATTTTTTTTTAATTTTTTAATATTTTTTATGTTAAAATCGCTACTTTTAGAAGCAAAAAAAAAAAATTTTTAAAAAAAAAATTTTTTTTTAATTTTTTTTTTTTTTTTGTTTCGAAAAGTAGCGATTTTTTTTATAAAAAATATTAAAAAATTCAAAAAAAAAAATTTTTGTGTGATTTTTAGCTATTTTTAGGCATTTTTTGTGTGTTCACATTGGTTCTCGCGGTTCTCACAATAAGAGGTGGTTCTCGCATGATCTTCTCCCTATATATATATATATATATATATATATATGCGTGCGTGTAATAACTAATTTTACATATATGTAAGAAAACTAGTTTCCATATGTGTTAAAACGACTCTTTAACATGTATGTAATCATAAAAATACATATAATAAAAGTACCCTACATATAAAAATATATACATAGAAAGACGGTTTATCGGGTGTTCTGAAAGTGTTTAGAGTTCTGAAATGAACCAAACCCTATATATATATATATAGTGTGAGGTTCATTGGGGAACACTAAAAAAATGGGGAACAGTGGGGAACCGACTCAAACGAACTCCGATTGTACTCATTCCAGCGGCGTTGGAACCGGCTCGTCGAACCCTAACTAGGATCTCTTTACCCTAAACCCTAAATCATAACCCCTAAACCCTAAATATATTAGGGTTTGGCTTTTAGGGTTTAGCTTAGGGTTTAGCTTTTAGGGTTTAACTTTTAGGGTTTAGCTTTTAGGGTTTAGGGTTTAGCTTTAGGGTTTAGGGTTTAGCTTTAGGTTTAGCCTTTAGGGTTTAGCTTTTAGGGTTTATAGTTTAGATTTAACGGTTTAGCTTAGGTTTTAGCCTTATTTTTTAGCTTTAGGGTTTAGAGTTTAGGAGTTAGGATTTAGGGTTTAGGGTTAAGAGATCTTAGTTAGGGTTCGACGAGCCGGTTCCAACGCCGCTGGAATGAGTCCAATCGGAGTTCGTTTGAGTCGGTTCCCCGCTGTTCCCCACTTTTTTAGTGTTCCCCAATGAACCTTCCCCTATATATATATATATATATATACAGAGAGAGAGAGAGAGAGACGGATACCTCTGTGTTTTTCAAGGAAGCAAGGGTAATACAAGCTCTAGAAAGCAAGAAATCTCCAGCCAATACTGATATCTGCATAACAAAAACAATAGTATTCTTTTAGGCCCATAAATGGCAGTTTGGTCAAAATGCATCATGAATATACCATTAATGCTGCTATGTGGTTATGAAGATTTAGCAATCATATATAACCACAATACAATTGCTCTATGTGAGCTGGAAGAAAAAGAGCATGTATTGTTTTTTTATCAGACTGTAAAGAGCGTGAATTGAGTAATGGGTATCTTGATAAGAGTGCATACTTCTCAGAACTAGGTAGATATCATTCCTTTTGTATCATTGCAAACTTATTCAACAATAATATGATTGCTTTCAGAAACATGAAACTCTTTAAAAAAGAAAAAAGACAGCATAGTTACCTTATTTCCCATGACAAAGTTAAGAGAGCCAATCCCACGTCTTGTATCAGCATCATCCAGTACATCATCATGAAGAAGGCTGGCAACCTGAGATGAAAAGGTTAATTTCTTTCTACAGCATCCATGAGTGACTATTTTGTATTTTGATATTTATTACAGAAATACAAACTTAATTTTATGATAATGGACTAAATAGACGTAAAAGCAAAACATGATACAAAATGTGAAGTACAACTAAAGCTTAATATATGGAATTTAAGCTCTTGGCACATCGAATTTCTAAAAGAAACCTAACATGGATCATTTCTGTGATTTCAGCAATAGATTGTAGTCTTGTCCGGAACTCTGTTGAAAGCATATCAACAACCCCTTCTGAAGGTGGTTTAGAGATTTGATTATTTAAAGCCGTCGCCATTAATAATATAACCTGTGAAAGATAAAATTGAGTCAACATCTGAGCACAACATGATCACAAGTGTAACCATACACGTGTCTGTCTATGTTTACATCGATAGAAATAATATTGTTTACATCCAACAGTATATTTAAATTGTAGGGTAAGAAAATTACCCCCAACAAGACGAAAATACTTTCTTCGGAGATTAATATCTTAATACTATGCACTTGCACGTCAATATGTTATTGTTCTGAAAAAAAAAATCCTATCTACAGCTATGCAGTTAATATCGGTGATATATCGGTTATCGGTCCCCATGTAAAATATCGGTGTCAAATATCAGTCAGAATATCGGTACTGATATTATTGGCGATATTTGACCGACATAACCCATATATCCAAGATATTTGACCGATATAACCCATATAACACCGATATTTGATGGATATAACCGGTATATCACTGAATTGGTGTTAAATTGCGATATATAAATTGTGCATGCTATTAAAATTACCGGTATCTCACCGAGATGACCTATATCTCAAATATCAGTCATTGACCGATATTCGGTATTTTACCGCATTAACTGCATAGATCTACAGCATCTTAAGCTTCAGTGAAACGAAAGTAAAAAACTTACAGTGGGACGAAACCGCTTCCCTTCAACACCCATTTTGAAGAAATACTCCGCTGCTGAGGCAAGCTTTGGCACCTGAAAAAAAGCACACACTCAAAGCCAGTTACTACCAAAGCAAACCCAGAAAGGAATAAACGCAGTCATACTAAAAAATAAAAATAAAAAAGTGGTTATTACATCCATACCTCAGCAACAACCATTGATCGTAGCCTATTAGCAACAATAGATAATTCATCAGCAACAAGAGAAAATGGGTCCTCCTGATCCTTGATAAAAAGAAACAAACATTAAAATATGGGAAAAAGACTTGCATATCGCTAGAAGACACACTAGAGAATCCTTTGTAGCATAACCAAAAATGCACTTACATCTTCATATTGGGGTTGTGGTCCACCGGAACGAAAAGAGCGAGAAAACCAAGGAGAGATTACTCTGCAACCCAAAACCTACTAATTACCGAAAACAATAACAAGTCATATAACATAGAAACCATTAGACAACTGGCACTAGAATAAACTACCAGTAATCAAAATAACTGAATTGCCAAGAAACAAAAATGCTACGAATATGATAGTTCAATATTAAGATGATGGAAATAGTGTAGTAACTTGAATGATACAATATAACAAATACAGAAAATGACACTTTTTCTACAAAATTAAGAAATGCCCTACCTACAAAATTAGACAGGATACAGAACATAAGCACATCCACTTAGATGTAATAATGCATAAAAAATACAGCACTAAACTGCACTTTGATCAAAGTCTACAATTTTTAGTAGAATATATGAAGCAGCATTCAATAACAACAAAATACATCCTTCTTGATCATAGAAATGCTAACATTAACTAATTATCATCACTAGAAGATCAATTTGTGAGTAGTTGAAGCTTAGTCAAACAGGCATTGCTACAGTATACTTAAAGATATTGCTCAAGAAGGATACTTTTATACATACACACTGATAAAGAAGAGTTTCCACCGTCATATAAGTCATTTCATCCGGTATACAGGCGTTTAACCATGATGATCTTCTATGACATTTTAACACTGCCTAAACCCTTGTATACGGCCAATTAACCGTGCCTAAACCCTTCTATGCACGGCCATTTAACCCATTATGATTCCTTGTATACATACTTACAGCCCTAAAATCAATCAAATCAATAGAGACATTGATTTGTGAGCTTATTCATGAATCTTTTCCCTCACAATCATCCATCACTATTTGTTACAAAACATCTCTAAACAATCTTAAATTCACATATTCCCTTCACTTAAAAGAAAATCTAGAATTAAACTTCTTTATGTCAAACCTACTGTTTCCAAATCCAAACTTAATTTATTCTAGAAAAAATTACAATTCCAGGAATATTGGAAGGTTTGATTTAACAATAAAACTGTGCAAATAAACCCTAACTAACAGCTCTAGAAAACAATAACAAACAATAGCTACCAATTCACAACACATTTATTCAAAACTGAAATCAAACGTTCGTGAAAGGTTCACCTGTTCAGAAGACCTGAAGCCGCTGTAGGGAGAGAGCTGTTGATGCGGAGCAGAGGAGTAAAACCACCGGCAACGGTTGTAACTACTCGCGGTTCTCGTAATCCGATAAATCGCTCGATAAATTGACATCTTGTCGGAAAATATCGATCGTAGTAATAAATTATAAATATGGAAAGGTTGGAGAAGAGGTTAACGGCGGTGGTGTGGTGGCGGCGGCGACGGTGGGGAAAGGGGGAAACTGTGAGGGTTTTGGTGGAGGAGAGATTAGTTAAGATTAACCGACGTAGGAAGTGTGACTCACGGCGGCGATGATGAAGCGTTTGAGGGGAGATTCAGCCACGTGCATAACCCTAACTCTCATCTCTCATCACTAGATTTTTATCATTTTATATATATAGTAGCGGTAAGACCCGTGTGCAAATACAAGTCGTTTCTTAGAAAACAATGCATTGTACCAAAAAGTTATTATCTATTATAGATAAAAGACAACTATAAACATATATCATCAGTTAATATATAAGATACATATGAGTATTTCCATTGTCCTATAAAAAAAAGGAGTACCTACCCATTGACAATGAAACCTGTTTATAGACATAACTACACATAGAACATGTCTAAGAAGCAAAATTAGTACTACCGACAAACCAATGTACAACCACAAACAATCAGCACATAAAACATTGTCTATGAATCCTCAATCAACGCAACACAAACTAAGAAGACTTTATCTTTGTCACGAAATGCACAACTTTTGTTAACTTCAGCAATTGAGTAGAGTTGTGAAATTCAAACGAAAGTTCATCACCAAAAGTAATATTGCAAGATCTCAAATAACCAGACCATCCAACAATAGCGTAGCTGAATCTGGTTTTGGTCTTTTGAGATCTTGTGAGCAGTTCCTGGACTTCACATTTGAGATTTTGGATCTTGATAGGCTTAGGATTATCAGTATGCAGATTCAACGCAGAAGATACATCTGATGGCAGATGCTAAAAACAGAAAATTGAATAATGAATTTTATAAAATATTGATATATATCCGAAATTATTGAAATAACGAAACAAAGTAAGGACTGCAAAAACTTACAAGCCTGTCTTCAGCATGTGTGGTGAAGTGTAAGACTGGCTCTGAAGTGGATGATACTAAACGAACCTTTTGAACTTTACACGGTGTATCAATAGCTTGGTTATCCTCTATAATTGTCTTGCCACGAAGATTGTACATCTTTTCAACCTAAGTAAATTAATTTAGACTATAACAACTCTAAATTATTGAAATTTTGTAACTTTCTTTATCAACACAAACTATCTTCTCAACTCAGCTTTGAAGTTTAAGACTCAATCATACAGAAGAATATCAATATATTGACAAAATAATAAAATGGAGCGTATAAAACTAATAAACGCTTACATTAGATACAACACTTGAAGAGGCAGGAATGTCACGAACAGAAAAATCTTTAGACTGAAGTTGAGGATCGTTAACATCATCAGCTATTTTTACAGAATGATCTTCAGGCTACAACAAAATTTTAAAAAAACTTGTTATACTTATTATACAATAAAGTATATCTGTAGGAAATTATAAACTTACAGCATTTTTAACATCTGACTCATCAACCAGACGCGCAACCTTTGAATCAAATAGCCCGTCATCAGCAGACTATATTTATAAGAATGATCATATATAAGAAACCATATTTTAAATCATAATAATAAGTAAATATTACATGTGTATATATACATTAAAAATATCCTCAAAACTCGTAAACCGCTTAGAATTACCAACCGAAGATCCAGTCTCATCATCATCTAAAACAACTTCCCCGGAATCCAGAACTTGTTTGTGTTTAGCCTACAATATGGGATTTTAAAAGTTATTAGTATAATATAATAAAAGTTACTTATCACCATCATGTTATCAAACAATATATTTTATCTAGAAAATTTTATACCGCAGCCAATAAGTCAAACCCATCATCTCCATAAACTGGATCATCAAAAACAATAACATCAGCTTTCTTGAAGGAAACCTCAGTTCCAGTTTCGGGATGGAAAACGGAAAGCTCAAACGTTTTAGATCCAATCATGGTGAAAACCAACCAAGATTCAGCTGCTATCGGAACTTCTTCAATCAATTTTAACCATCCATCAGTAAATCCGCATCCATCAGTCCATCCTTTCATCATCACATTCCAAAAACTTTCACCAACATAGATAGTTGTCATCCCATACTCGTAATTTTTACCATAGAATTCTTTCCAAAATTTGTCAGCAATTAGCTATAGAAGAAGCAAAGAAATAATTTGTGACAACCCGAACTCTCAGGGTTAGTAACGTTTAATTAACGTATGTGCTAAACGTTCTGTTCATATATAACTCCGTTAAACTAAACACGATAACTTGTTAATTAACGTCTTGGGCCACATACTTTGGGCCGTGAGTTACTTGATATTTATTGGGCCGCAAACCTACCCGAAACACACACATGACTACTTGGACTCTTGTGACTAATCGGGCCCTCTCCCTCTCGTTTTGACCCATACATGTTCCAGGCCCAAAATGCTTTCCAAGCCCAACTCCCATATGTGTCGCATATGTTTAAGTGTTACGTAACTTCACTTTGTTTTACAATATTCATAACAAAACCCTAAACACCCCACCCCCCTTGGATTTGCGGCAACTGGAGAACCCCCCCCCCCCCCCCCTTCGCAGCTTATTGTGTTTGCATGCCCTCATCACTTCTTGGTTAGTGTACTATTATCCATGCTTGGTTCGAGTTCCTTTGATATATATATATATATATATATATATTATGAGATTGAGACATGATATTATGTGTTGTATGTGATGATTAATTTGTTATGTTATGAGTATAAGTGCTATCAGTCATTATGGTTAAGGATTAGTGAATATTCGTTATTTGGAATTATGAGTGTAATCAAGTAAATGATAATTGTTGTTTGATGATGAACGAGAACTGTTGATTTAATGTGTGATGTTAAATATTGGGATGTTAATTGGTTTAAGTTAATTATTCTAAGTTTAGTTATAATAATAAGAGTTATGCAAGATCCCTGGTTCCGAGTTTATGCACATGAGTATTTCGGAATGTATAAGACATATGGGCCGAACAAAAATCAAGTGAACTATGGGGCCTGATGCATAAGATAAATTGTATGGGGCTTGTTATATTAAGTAGATGATCCCTTTGATTATACAGGAATGATATGTTAAACTCTAGAAACAAACAGTAAGGGATCAATGTTGTGATGAATGTATTATGCTAACAAGTATTATGATTGTTCTTGTGAGAATAATTACTCATCTAGATGGTTGTGATGTTATTGAATTCTATATGGATATTATGTGTTTATTTGAGGAACTAATATTCTGGTTTGAAAACTTTTGTGTTGAATAACGTTGGGCCGAGTAAGAGTGGGCCGCACCCAAGAATAACAAATATAGCACAAAAACAAATATGTTGGGTTATGATCTGAGAGGTCGTGTATGGAGTGGAAATTAACTAATATTGGTTGCAATAGTAGGTTTATGTTAATAATTATGTATGGAACCTGGGCCGATGATATACATATAACTACCTTGGATTGTATGGTTTATAATTGATTAGGCTGCTGGATGTCTTAAACGAATACATGTTAAACTTGGGCTGAAACACTTGTGTGAGTTAGTTGTTATGTTAATGTAATTCTAATACATAATGGGTAACAAGTCATACACAGTTAAATGGGCCGATACATGTTAACAGGGCTGCTAGAATATTTAGATGAGATTATATGGTTGAACTGGTTGTGATAGTTGGGCCGCAATGCTGGATACGGCGCCTGGCGGGTCTCGGGTCCATGAACCACACACACACTCACAATTATTGTGTAGCCGATTATATTGTGTTGCACAGAAAATTATGTGGGTCACTAACTTGGTTAATGCACATGTTCTAATATCGAGGAATTTTGTGTCGCGTGACTTGTATAACTGATAGAGGTGAATTCGTGTATGAACGGAATACCGGATGAGAGAATAATTAATGATACTTAACCAACGTGTAAATTGATTATGACTGGAACCATATGTGAGTGCTACTTGTATCTTGATTGTATAATATGCGAACACGGAATGCATGTACGTGAAACGTGTGGATTATGTGCACTATTGACTTATTGTTGCCGATAACCATTTTAGGACGTGTTTGTTCAACTAATAATCAAGATATTTAATCTTACCGAGCAAACCACAGGTGAGTTCACTGCTCTTTTTCCAAGCATGCATCCCAGGAGGGATATCGGGTAACGTTCCGGGGAGGAATGTCAGGTTAATGGGATGTTTGTTATTACTCATTTCTATCATATAAGACCCCTTACATCTACCGATAGTTGCCGGGGAGGCAACGAGGTTATTAGTTGATAGCGCTATTAGGTTTGGCACCCTCACACCGTACCGGGGAGGACGGGCGTGAACTAATTTCCTTAAATCATGACCAATGTTTTGATAGAGACATTGGGGTTGGGCAAATACATCTTGTAACCATCTGCGGTAATCGAGTTAATAATAACATCAAATCAAATTATTGAACTATTGAACTGTTGAACTGTTTTATAGACATACCTGGTAACTAAACGCGTTAACAAAACTTTGAACTCACCAGCGTCGTCTGACACACTTGTCTGCATGCTTGTAGGTCGTTAGATGTCTTGGATTGGAACTTGCTGTCTGGAGTAGCTGGAGTGGTCATGGGTCGACTGGAGGGATTCATGTGATTGAACTATTGTTATCACACTTTGGTTTTTGAAACAGTTTAACATTGGTTTACTATTTGCTTTCGCTGAACATGTTGGTTTTCGTTTAAACTTGTTGATGGTGATTTTCGTTAATAATTGAGGATTTGATTTATAAACTTGTATGGGTTCAATGTAATTAGTGGCTCGTTGTTGGTACATCACACGCCTAACAGGGACATTCCCTTGGTGGTATTTTGGGGGTGTGACAGTTTGGTATCAGAGCCACTGGTTATAGTGAACTAGGTTTTAAAACGTTTTTATAAAACCAGACTATAACCGAACAACTTCGAAAATCGACCATGACACTCAGCTCCAGATTGCAAGGTTCGTCTCTCGTATACTCATTGTACTGCATAACTAGTGAACACTTACATATGATATTGCATGTGATTGCACGTTTAGCACAACAGTATGAATTCATGTATTACTTGCCTGTGTTATGTGACTGATAGGGTGGTATTTCCCTAAACATTCATGACTCACGTTTCGTGATGCTCTTTGTTTGCTACTCGAGTTGGAGGAACCATTTGACATGAGTTAAGAGGAACTGAGATGAGCATGTAAATCGCAGTATTATTGTGGGTGCACACACAATAATAATGTGGGATGCATGTCAGTCCCAGTGAGGCTTAACAAGTGAAAAAGGGGTTCCGTCCCGTTAATTGATCAATGTGAAACACAACAATCTATAGGAGTCATAGCAGTGATTGTCTCCTACTCGAACGTGATCTTTTCACTCCTCTCTGAATCCTTACGAATCTCGATGTTATCGGGTATCACCTGAACACTCATCTGAACGCCTAGCGAACTGTGTAGAATGTTAGGTGCTTGTACGAACGCCCCTGAGTTGGATGTTGCAACATCAATGATTGGTCTATACCTCTCACACTCTTCCTTGTTTGCTGGAACTCACTGTACTAACGTCTTAGACCCCGAAGTGCGATCACTTCTACAACACTCTGGAAACATATCGTGTAGTACTCAGTCAACATGCAAGAACGATGGACAAGAGGATGATCGTAGTGCCTTACCAACCTCAGTACTAGAAGGACCCTGATTACCGGCAGCTGTTAGTGCAGTATGTCTATCGCCTCCGTCAATCAAAACCGTAGCAGAAATAGAAGAGATATAGACTTTGTATTACATGATGTAGTTAAAAGGGCAAGGTGTCACGGCCCCCGACCCGGTTTGGCCCGTTTCAGGAGCCGCGGGACAGAAATCCCGTGGTATTTAATTAACAGCGGAAGTTTCTTCAGGATCTTTTAAAAACTGAAATATTTCCCGATTATTTTATTTCACAACTCGGGATAAAACCACGGTAATTTACAATCATAAGATTTCACGGAGAAATCTTTATTTTTACAAAACATGTTTCTTTATTTTATATTGAGCCACTTCCTTAAGCTTGTAGTGCTTCTCGGCACTTTTCCTAGATCACAACAGATCACCTGAAACATGTTTGAAAAAGGTTTTGTCAGCGGGAAATACTGAGTGAATCATTCATTTTTACAGAAAATGACATATAGTTATTAATTACAGCATAAGAGCGATTATGATGGTTTCTATCTTATTGTTATATGGCACCGTGTCACCTCCTGGTGACGATGGTCATACCACTATTGAGTCCTGTCACTCAACTAGTGATGATATATCACTGTTAGGGCTTATTTGCCTAACCTGTGTTAGGGCTTATTAGCCTAACCCCGTGAGAAATTAGTAATGTGCACAATACCCCACTAGCCATTGATTAAGATTACCATGACTTAATCCCTGTAATTATAACCTTGAAAATAAACATGCTTTTGAAATTAAATTTGATAAAAAGAGAATGACTCACATTGCAGATTTAATTGAGCAGAGCATAGCCTACTAATTAGCCTTTTAACCTAAATTTAATAATATGCACACAATTCGGTTAGTAACTTAATACAGCATTTACGATAACTCACGAGATCAAACCCTCACAACGAATGACAAAGTGCGATACTTAAACATCCATCGAATTAACGACGAATGACAAAGCATAACCCTAATATGGGCAGCACTTAAACATCCATTGGATATTTTGATCAATCGGACATTGAATCGTATCAGCGATTGAGTTATTACCCTGTTTTGCGGCAGCAATTAGTGATCCGTGTGTGTTTTAGAAGTGTTTCTGCGATATCTCAGTCTACGTAACGAATTTCTTCGTCGTTTTAATTCCAGAAATCAATTGCCAAACCCTGCTATTTATACACGAATTTTACCCTAGCTTACGGACCGTAAGACTCATCCCTTACGGTCCGTAAGGGACACCTAATGACCATAGGGTGGCCACGTCCTGGACTAGCTTTGCTGACTTGACAGAATTCGAAATTGAAATTTTGACAACGTTTTATTTAGATAATCGTGACTAGGGTTTACCCCCCCTGAGTTTTAGGGGCCCTGATCCTGATTCCGATTGTTCTGAAAATTTTAGGGTTTGTGCAGAATACTTGGGTGTCTCAATTAAGGTTTCCTATTGGACAATTAAAATAATAAATATGACTTTTGATGAGAGTTGTTACACAAGGTGCCAATCTTGTAAATAAGGGGAAATCCCTTATAACCTTGTGCCTATAAATAGAGCTTTAGACTTTAGAATTAGGACTTTTGGCCATTTGAGATCTTGGAGCTTGGTGCTTAGAGAGAGAAAGTCTAGAGAGAGAAAGTGTTCGTAAGTGATTCTCAGTGCTTGTATTTGTCATACTGATCAATAAGAATCACGTTAATTGTACGTTCTTGTGTTTAGGTCACGTTCGTGTACGGATTCCGCACGTTACACGTTCGGTTCGCAATCGTTTCGGAGTCTAAAACCGGTCCTACAAGTGGTATCAGAGCAGGAGCTCGATTGCACAGATCAAACACATAAATCCGCTCGAGAATTCATCAATTTCAGATCCAAATTGCATCAGATTCGATCTATTTATTCATCTTTTTCATCTTTTCACGTTTTTAACTGAAAATTGCAAAATTGAACGGGTTTTTACGGTCCAAATTAGCTGATTTTTTGATATGTTGTGCGAAATTAGCTGATCTATAACTCTACAAATTTTCAGGTCAAAATTCTAAGCCGTTTAAGAGAAATCTGAGATTTTGTGTCCGAAATCGCGTGAAAGATCTTCTCATTTCGCACGAATTGGTTTTGTTCAACCCATTTCGCACCAAATCGAATGCCATTTCGCACGAATTAAACACTAATCATCCATTTCGCGCAAATTGCATCAAAATTTACATCATTTCGTACGAAATGAACTTCATTTCGCACCAAATGACCCATTTCGCATGAAATCTTGATCATTTCGCTTGAATTCAGGTCCATTTCGTTTGAAGGAAGTTCATTTCATTTGAAGGTTGTCATTTCGCGTGAATTTATTCGTCAATTCGTACGAAATGGTAAAAAGTTCTTCATTTCGTTTGAAAGTTCTTCATTTCGTTTGAAACATAGTTCAGATGGTCCAATGAGATTTAAGATGTCTTAAATTTGTCAGCCCAATTAACAGTGCATGTGAATGTTATCTCGGCCCAAGATCTATAATTGTTAAAGGTCCAATAGAATTCATTGATTTGATAAGAGATTGTCGGCTCAATTAAATCTCATTTAAATACATCACGTGATCATGTGATTCTCGGTCCAATCAGCGAGTGATAAGTGAGGTTTAATCAGATCGCATTCATTTTGTCGGTTAAGGTTGCATGTGATAAGGGAGGTCCAATCAGATTGAGTTGTGAAGTAAATTTGTCGGCCATTTGAATTGAGGCTGCATGTGTTGTTGAAACCCACTAATTCAGACGACCCAATTGAATTCAATTTAATTGCATTGATAACAGATTTATTAAAAGGGAGTGTCGGAAATTTGAAGTTTTGCATGTGATATTGTTTTGATAATAGTGGCTGATCATTTAAAGTTGTTAAGTACAAGACACTTACTCACAATTGGGAGGCCCAATAGAATTTGTTTCATTTAAAAGATTGTCGGCCAAATTACAAGTGGTTGTGATAGACTTCACATGATCCACTGATTGTAAGCTCATGTGATTGTGACAACTCAAATAATCAAGTGAGCATTGTGATGTGTTAAGAGGCCCAAATTTAAAAGTCGGAATAAAGAGTTGAGCACATTCATTCAGTGATTTCACTTGAACAACATTGAAACGAGTCCGCGAATCTTCGACACGAATCCTAGATCGATTACACCGTCACACACTTTCACATATTCAGTTCATTTTTAAACTGATCGTTTATTTGTTTGTGTGTTTCATTTGCAGGTGATTCGAGGTGATTTACAAGGTGCAAATATCAAGAAGTTGAAATTTTGTGGACTTTGAGATAAAAAAAAATTAATTTTTTTTGAACCAAGTCATTTAACAAAGAAATTGTGGTTAAAATGTTTGACGAAAAGGAAAACGATAAACTTGGAAGAATAAATGATTGGTTTGATATGTATTGGGATATGAGGAAAGAAGATGAGAAAAAGAATGCTTGGGTTAAAAGATTTGAATATTTTTTGTGTAAGAAATATGAAACGTTGAATGAGTTGGAAAAACGGTATGATGAATTACTTGACAATTTAACAAGGTACGGGATAAGGATGTCAAATGCTGAAAAGATATCAAAATTTGCAGATGCGTTACCTTCAGAGTGGGATGAATTTTTGATTAAACTGAAAAAGGATTCTAGATTCTCAAATTTTTATCCAAGTGAATTCATCAAAGAGCTTAAAACACACAATTATGAAATTAATAAGAAAAAGAAAGATTTGATAAAAGAAATAGAAAAGAACCTAGATAAAACAAGTTTGGATGTGGTTCTTGAAATAAGCAGAAGAATCAAAATATGTTTTGAAGCAAAATATGTTATGAAATATGATTTTAAGAGGGGTTGTTATATAGATGAAAATATGAATCCTCTTGATTTTATTAAAATTTTTTCTGCAGGTACATTCAAGACAGATTCAACTTCAAAGAATGAAGAATCTGAGAAAAAACATGTTGACAATGCTCACCAAGAAAAATATAAACAAGATGAGTCAATTGAGTTGTCACAGAACGGTGAAGTCAAGGAATCAAGTGCATCAACAAATGAAACTTCAAGTTCTGAACATGTGTGCTCAGATTGTAAAAAATCAACATCTGAAAATGTCAAACTGTTGAGAGATGTGGAATGTTTGACATTAGAAAACAAAAATTTTATAAAATCAGAAAATGATTTGAAAAATCAAATAAAAACTTTAGAAAATGAAAAATCAATTTTAAATAAAAATGATTTTGAAAAACAAATTATAATAAACTCACATCTTGAAAAAATCACAAAACTTGAACAAGATACTGAGATCGCTAAAAATAAAATTGAAGAGTTGGAAAATAAATTGAAAGGTTTTGTTCCTTCATTCTTAATGCATGATAATACAGTTCCATAACCAATCAATAAAAGTAAAGAAACTGGGGAGGATGAATATGAATTTTGTAACAGTGGTATTGGGTATCAACCGTCGGGAAAGGGCAAAACAAAGACGGTTGTACCAGATAACACAAAAACCAAAACTCCCTCAGTAAAAACTCCAATAAGTGACAATGTCACAAATTATGACAAGGTCATAATTGAAGATTGTGATGACAAATCTGATGATGAAAATGATAAACAGAAAATCTTTTTGAAATTTAAAGAAAAATTTCAAGAAACTGTTTTACAATCTACTGAAAAAGGTGAATGCTCAATGCAAAAACCTTTTAAGAAGAATGTAGAACAAAAACAAAATGTTAAAAATTCGAAAAATTTTCAAAACAACAATAAAAGTTCATCAGTTCAATCATCCAATCATTATAAAAAACCACAAAAAGTTGAAAATCAAAACTCACAAAAAGTTGATAATAAGTGGTGCAGGTTTGACCACGGTGCTCAAAAGTCAAATCAAGCTTACAGGAGAAGATGGAATGAAGATTTTTCAGAGACAAATCATTATGATGATAGAAAAAGGAGAAGTCATGATTACTACAAGGCAAATCAATGTTACGATCTAAGTGTGTGGTTTGAAAGTGGAGAATGGTACGATAATAGGGTGTGTTACAAATGTGGTTTTGAAGGACACATTGCTGTTAACTGCCAGAGTCAGAGATTTGAGACGAGAAGATGCTATGAATGTCAAATCAGAGGTCATATTGCCAGAGATTTCCCAATGAGATCAAAGAGAAGATCGAGGGCCGAATCTCATAGAATGGTGAAGGAAACAGTCAAAATTGAAGAAAAACCCAAAGAACAGAAAGTGAAATTATCACAAGGGCAGAAAGATAGACTGAGAAAGAAAGCGAGAGAGTATTTAGAAAAGATTTTGTCCTCGGATATATCCTCAATAAAGAAAAGAAAGAAAGCGAGAGAGTATTTAGAAAAGATTTTGTCCTCGGATACCACCGATGAGCCAGATAACAATTCTGATGAATCGCTTTGCTCTCCAAAGAATGATCAGTCAAGTAAAATGAATTCATCAGATACAAATCTGAGGACAAAAGAGAGAATAAAGGAAGAAAAACTGGTTAATCAAACGGTTAAAAAATCAAAAAAAGTTAAATTTTCAGATAAAATTTTTATAAAAGTGTTTAAAAATAAAAGAAATTGTGAAAGGTCATTCATGTCATATGTTGATGAATTTGGTAAACCTAAATCCAGTATGGATTGGGTTCCAATTCCAAACTAATCAAATTCATTTCCATGTGCAGGTGTTCAGGGGCCAATTCAAGTTCAGCATGAATAACAGAACAGCCTGGCACACAAGGAGAAAACCGGTGTTAAAAACAGGAAGTGATTGGTTTAAATTGTTAAATCTTTTTGAAAAATTAAAAGGAATACGCCGAAACCCTCACGGCTGAACAAACATGATTAATTTCACAAGATTGTAAAACAGTTTTCAAACTGTAAAGGATCAATGTGTTGTAAATCATGGGGGTAATTACTGCTTTACATGTTATATCTTCTGCAAAACAGAGCATTAGATGCAGAAAATGGATAGTGAGACAAAGCTATCAGCATCGGGTTGTCAAATTTTCTTTAAATGATTTTGAATTTTAGGGGGAGTAAGAAATTTCAGAAAATCCAAAAACATTTGAAAATTTTGAAAAAGCCAAAAACATGATAAAATTTAAAAATGAGTTTTTGTGTAAAAAGAGGAAATGATAGTACATCAGTAGACTGTCATAGTATGCTAAAGATTTGGAAAGTTAAAAAGTGATAAACAGTCTCACTAAAGATGTGACGATAGGCTCAGCTAGACTAGTAGATTTGCGATAACGATACAAACTTAAATGAAAAAGCCTAGTTCTAGTGGGAAACGCGGTTGAAAGCATAGTACTTAGTTTTATCCTTCGTGACTGTGTACCTACTTGGTAATCGCTGAATGCTGAAAGAGCATAAAAACCGGTCAGTTTGTGAACTTTCACAACTTGCTGAAAAAGTCACTGTGATTGTGCATTTCATTTTGCAAAGATTTAAACTTGTTTGATTTCTTTATTTTGTTTAAGCATTGGACATCCTCTGCGTATACGTGAGTATCGAACTGGTGGTTAAGATCTAAACATATTCAACTTGTTTTTATTTCTTATTTTGTTTAAACATTGGACTTTCTCTGCGTATCGAAAGATCGACCTGATTGTTAATGTTTAAACATTCTGCGTTGTTTTTGCACATATCACAGTTGATGAAAGTTTAAAGGCATTACTTGAGTCAGTGTATTGCACGATGAGGGGATATGCTGAGATCGTGGGGTCCATAAGAATTTAGTGCAAATTAATATACCTTAACGTATCGGTAAGCATTTCGAAAGTTTTTAGATTGAGTTTAAGTGGACAACAATATAGTCAATCTATGTGAATTGTTTAAAACTTAAAGTGTTTAAAGCTCAACGGTGCTAGTGATTTGTCATAAACTGATATGATCCTCTAACGCGAACTCAAACAAAAATATTATCTGTAAATATGTTTGTAAATATTTCTTTATTGCTTTATATTTCAGAAAACTACAAAAAGATTTTGATTTCTGCTTTATTTTCGACAACCGATGTCTAAGAGCTGAGTTTCAAAATCTAAGTATGCTAATCATGTTTCTGAAAATAAACAAGTTCATTAAGTTGAAACTTAAAATTTTTAAAATCAAAAACAGTTTGTGATATCTCCAAGGTCATTAATTTGGACTTGGATGATTAACTGTGAGGGATTTGGATTCTTAATTGTTAAAATCAGATTAAAGAGCTGTGTTCCAATCTTGGTCGCTTAAATCGTCAAATCTATGAAGTTTGTTGATAGGGGAAGTGGAAATGTTCTAAAAGTGCCAGGTTACGGTTCCTGGACAACTGAAAATGCTTTCACTGTAAAAATATTTTAGTATATGTTGAGAAAGCCAGGTCATCAATCCTGGAGATTCAAAATGTTTTTACTTATAAATGTATGAGATTTGCAGATGGTATTCCAGATTACGATCCCGATAGCCGAGTCTAAGGGGGAGTCTGAAGACGAGCTCAACGCAAGGGAGAGCGTGCATTCAAGGAGCCAGGTAACTATCCTGGAGGAGCTTGTATCCGGAAAGCCAGGTGTTGATCCCAAAAGCACGGAAGCTTGACGAAAGGGGGAGCCTGAAGGAAGAGTCTATCGAGAGAGAGTGCAATGGATGTCCGAAGACAGATCCACAGGGATTCTGTTCGAGAAAGAGGGAGTCTATGGTTGATGATACCGTCAAAGTTTCAAGAAGACTCAAAGAGAGAGAAAGAGAGAAAAGACAAGACGCTACGAGATTGACTGCGGCAATATCCAAGGGGGAGTCTGTTAGTGCATTATGTCTATCGCCTCCGTCAATCAAAACCGTAGCAGAAATAGAAGAGATCTAGACTTTGTATTACATGATGTAGTTAAAAGGGCAAGGTGGCAATCTTGTAAATAAGGGGAAATCCCTTATAACCTTGTGCCTATAAATAGAGCTTTAGACTTTAGAATTAGGACTTTTGGCCATTTGAGATCTTGGAGCTTGGTGCTTAGAGAAAGAAAGTCTAGAGAGAGAAAGTGTTCGTAGATGATTCTCGGTGCTTGTATTTGTCATACTGATCAATAAGAATCACGTTAATTGTACGTTCTTATGTTTAGGTCACGTTCGTGTATGGATTGCGCACGTTACACGTTCGGTTCGCAATCGTTTCGGAGTCTAAAACCGGTCCTACAGCAGCGAACACCAGCAAATTGACTTCAACTGGATCCTTAAACCCTAGACAACGACTTATGAGAGTCAACTCTCACAAATCAATCGGGACATAAACGTTGACAGTCGGCCATGGTGTAGAATGTGTAACTGCCAGCACAATGAGTAGCGCCTTAGGACGTGGCACGGAATGTGAATAGGTGGACCCTGTCGGTGAAAGGCAGCAGGACTCCGTTTCATCAGCATTAGAAGCAACAGTCACGATGACATTAAGATACTCGCAAATCATGACTTTCGGTATGGAAATGATGGTGGCTTCAACAAGGAATGGCCAATGTTAAGGCAAGACGCCAATAACCCAGGGAACAATGACAGTTTCGGGAGTTCTAGTAGCAGTAGCAACAACACTGGATGTGGTACTCGTGGAAGGGCATTTAGGATGGGCGAGGGCGATGCCAGGATTATAACAACATGGTGGCCTACACGTTCTTGGTAACTAATCACTTTGTCACTGTTCTGCTTAACCCTGATGCTTCTTGAAACCGAACCTGTTGTGGACTCGGCTGATGGCAAGTCAACTGAAACCTCATATGATTGTTGGGATGCAAACTCGACCTTGTGGGACAGGTGTTCGACGTCGACCTTCCTTCTACTACCCTTGATAGTTTGATGCAGTAGTCAGTATGGATTGGTTATCCAAACATCGCGTAGATATACCCTGTGAGAAGAAAACTTTGCGTACCCCCTCCCTAGTGGAGAATCGTCATTTGTTCCAGAATATCAGAGTTGTGTAAAGGTTAGCATCAATTCTGCAATGAAAGCCTAGAAGTATCTATGGAGGGATTACCTCGCCATTCTTAACAACGGTTACTGATGATAAGGCTAAGGAAGAGAGGATCGAGGATCCACCAGTTGTTTATAATTTCTTCCGATGAGCTACTTGAAGAACTTCCAGGATTACTTCCACAAGTGTTAGGCAGAAACTCAGTTTGATCTCACGCCAGGTGCAGCTCCGAATATTCGTACTCTTACCGTCTTGCACCAGGAGGGTTGCAAGAGCCGTCTAATCAATTACAGAAACTGTTGAACAGGAGTTTTGGCGGACCTAGCTTTTCGCTTTGGGGAGCCCCAGTTACACCCATGAAGACAAGCCTTACCGTACGTGTACTGGTTATCGAGAACTTTACAAGGTGACAGTCGAGAACCGTTTTCCTCGACCATGTAGTGACAACCTGTCGACTAGTTGCGAGGGACAAGCTTTCATTCGAGGATTGATTTACGAATGGACTATTATCAGATGGAAGTCCAAGGGGAGAATGTTCCTAAAGCGGCATATCAAACACAGTATGGCCATACGACTTTGTGCACCATGACCATTGAGTTAATCAACACACGAGCAGCTTTATGGATCACGTGAATCAACCGTGTTATTTGACGACGTTTTGAAACACTACCAGGGGAAAGGAATACCATAAACGGCACCTGTATTTTGTCCTAGAGCTCCTAGGGGAGGAGCAACTTCACGCGAAGTCTACCTAAGTGTGACTTCAGGATTTGGGAGGTACACCTTCTTGGTCACGTAGTCAACAAAGTAGGGATACATGCAGATCTCGCAACAGATCCATTTCATTAGATAACGATCGGCACCAAATAGTCTATCGGGGGTACAGTAATTTCTTGGTTTATCTAGATACTAACGTAGATTCATCACAGAATTTTCGAGGATTTCGCAGCTTTAACCTCTTTAGCACAGCAGGGTGCTGTGTACTCGTGGGAGACAGGCGGGAGAACGTCATTTCAGCTTTCAAATCCCAACTCTACAATGCACTGAGCATCGTCTTTACCTAAGGGTACGGGTGATCTAGCGGTATACCATGATGCTCCGAATCTGTCACACCCCAACCTCGTAAAACATCAAATCGTGGCGGAAACGTCGGGGAGTGTTGTAACAGATCCGCCCTAGTGTGTCACGAACATCCTAAGCAACCGCTCCTAAAAACACATGTGAAAATAGGTACGTCAGCATAAAAATGCCTGTGAGATACATAGGTTTTATGGAAATATGATTCATGACTTGAGTTTAAAGAAATGTTTAATAAAAGTTAGTCATGAACCTTGTAAATTGTTTTGTTAACCAAAGTCTTGTGAAAAATATATTGTTTGTGTAAAAGGTATAAGTCCAAATTGAATGATCTAAATAACGCTACGACATGTAGTACAATACAAGCACTTATATATAGGAAGTACCAGCGGCGTATCCACCATGCTTGTATCATACTACACACATCTCGTTACTTAAGTCACTTAAACAAACCACCAATGTATAAAGTCCATGTTTAAACCAATTGTCAAAAAGTCCTTGTATAAACCATGTCAAATGTTAAAAGTCCAAATGTAGTCAAGTAATGTGTAACAAATGTTATGTATGGTAAGTAAAGTGTAGTCACATAAACCAAATGTAAAACTGTACAAAACAAGGTATTTTGAATATATCAAAAAGTTATGTTTTGTAAAGTTGATGCATGTTTTACTGATACAAACACTTATGTGGTAAGTTAACGCATACATTCAAGCCTTGAGACAGCAGGATAACCTTAGAGTAAAGATTACCAAAGTAAAATGTTTTCGGATTCAGTCATTCTTTACACCCAAACAAACCTAGGATGTTAGGAACGGGATTTGTCAAGTCCTATGGTACCATTACTTACTACCGAGCGGCGTAGCTAATGTTAATGAATGTGTTTTAGTCCCGTTGTACAAACCAAATGTCATATCAAATGTAAACATGTTATGAGAAAGCAATGTACTAAGTATGCTAAGTTAACATACAAAGCAGAAAAGTCATGTAAATCAAAGCGCTAGCATGTCAAGTAAACATACATAGCAAAAGAAGATGAAATTATGTATTAATAGTGTACAAATGAACATAGCAAGTATATATTATGAAAACATGGAAAAAGCATGAAAATAACAAGTAGGCACATGTGTTTCACCCCAAAATGTTTGAAAAACGGTAAAAAATGGGTCTATGTACTCACCTTTGGGTGCGTTTTTATTTGTTAACACAATCCCACAATTTGTTTATTTGTCCTAAATTAAATAAGAATGATTAAATAATTAAAACTCACAAAAAATACACGAGTTTCTCCGATACTTGGAATTTTCACATAACTTTGAGATTTCTCGAAAAGTTATTATTTTTGATTATTTTGGTGTATTTTTATATATGTACTTGAGCGTAACACACCTAATCTTGTCAATACTAACACATGATCATACACACATTGTTAAACACATAGCACATTGTAGCACATAAAATAACCCATGAACGACCCATTCTAGTGTATGTCGAAAAACACTTATTTTTGCGATTCGGTAACATTTTTGGGCGTCGGAAGTCACGTATGACTAACCAATCACCAAGTAAACTTAATATAAGTTAAAATACTTATTTTTATACTAAATATATCAGTTTGGTTACTGATCTAAAACAGTTTTGTAAAAATACTCCGAAAAGGCGATTTTCGACCGTTTTACCGCATAGTTTTGCATCAAACGTTACCCGAACCATCCCAAATCGAAACGACTTGAAATTTTGACACAACCCATGTTATTTACTGAATGAAATAATGGTTATACTCATGATAGTGCAGGTCTTAAATAAAGCACATAAATCATGCACATTTCACATAATTTACCACTTTTTAAGCTATATGTACAACATGCAAAGCTATCAAACCTATGTCAAAGTTTCATGCCATTAAAATACATCAAAAAATGTTATTTTTAGTGTTTGTAACCTGATCTAAAACAGTTTTGTCATATAGCCATTTTTCATCATCTCTTGAGCTTTAAATCAACATATTTTCATATGTACAAGTGCCTAAAGCATACTTATCATAACATCATCATTTTATGTTAATCTAAATGCATCAAATATGTGATATATTCAGATGTATTTGCTGATGTAATTTATATTTAACATATCATACATAAATCACCAAATACTTGCATTTTTACCACCATTCTAGAACATGTAACAACATAAACAAGTATTTAACAAGATAACAAACTTCAAAACTCATATACACACATACATATGTACGGTTATACATACATATATGTACATCACCATTTTTACTTGTATCATGACCCATTTCATTTTAGATTTCAAGTTTAGTTAAAATCCCAAGATTCAAGAGAAACTTCAATCATCAAGAACAACCAAGAATCAAAAGTATGATTTAAACATAATGTTATACCTTCAAGATTCAAGTAGGTTGTAGGATGAGATTTTGATGATAGGAAGCTTGTAATCTCTTGACAACACCTTGGAATCACCTTTAGATCTTCACACTAACTTGAAGATTGCTAGGAAATGGAGCTTGAAATGAAGAACAAAGTTTGCAAAGGATGAATATGGAGAGAGAGAGAGGAGTGGACGGTTTGGGAGGGAGGAGAGAGAGAGAGGAGGTTGAGTGATGATCTTGTTGAGAAGATATGAGGAGATATAAGTAGGATATGGAGCTAGCATGCACATACAAGTGTCACATAAGATCAATTGAAATATCTTGCAAGATTTAATAAAAATTTGGTGGGCCACTCCATATATTGAACCGAAAATTAGATGGGGGAGGGGGTCCATGTACAACTTTTTATATAAACATGCCATAAGTAGGCTAAAACGGGTGTTTAACTGGATACCGGGTATTTTATCTAGCGTTTAAATCCCGGTTTATGGCGTTCTAAATTATTTTTATTATTCTATAAAAATAAACTCGCCAAAATATTACTGAAATAAATTTCAGTTGCCAAGACTGGCTGTGTTGTCCGTGTTTTGCAGTAGAAGCACTGTGCTGCGCAGAAACACGCGGTACGCGCTTAAACTTGAAAAATAACGTTTTTAGGCGTTTTAATTTATTTTTCATCACGAACCTGATTAAAATAAAATTTTAATCATAACAGAATATTTTTGGGATTTAAATATTATCCGGGCGGTCACCAACGTTAGTTTTGCAGTTTTGTCGTAAATAGTTCTTTAGTTCAAATAAACATGTGTTTGCCATACCGAATCCTTCGAAACTTATTTCTAAGTTATGTAAAGGATATTTTGGGTATGTTTGGCTTACGTCACAGTTCTGGAGTGTACGTCACGTTAAACTGATTGCGTTTATGCACCAGTTTGCGTATGACCTTCTAGAAAGTGATTTAAAGCTTGAAATCAGAATCGAATCTAATTGTAAAGTCATCAAACACAATAACACACATAATAACACCAAAGCACATTGTTTTATTGATAATCCACATTGTTTTACATTATACGATGATTACAGAACACAATTGTCACAGAATCAGAGTCCTAGTTACACGCCGATGCAACACGAGAGAGTGATGACTTACGTAATGGTGTTACGAAGAGGAACTGCACGACATACAATCTGCGGTGGAAACCATGGTTGTTGGATTTAAGTGGAGGCATTACTTGGACGGTACCGAATGCACTACTTAAACCGATCTCAAGGGCCTCCCGTGTACCCTGGTTACGAGAGAGTTAAATCAGTTAATGGCATCGCTGGGTGGAACTTTTGAATGAACACGACCATGAAACCTAGACGTGCACGAGCTTTGCAGTTCGCTATCGACTTTAACATACCTAATCAGACTCGCCTTATTCAAATTGAAGAACTGAAGGAAGAGAGTTCTCAAGATTGACCCATGCGGGGCATGGGGAAGCAACCTTTGGCAGGTCGGACGATATTTGCTACTTCATGGAACGAATATGGACCTCACTATACAGCAACCATAGGGAACTGGTGTAGGCGGAGCACACGGGCCTCGATATTCTATTCATCTGAGTTTTGATAGGATGTATTAAAACCTGAAGACCATGTACGGGTGACCGGGCCTGAAGGCCCATGTAGCCACGTTTGGGAACGAAGTTTGACATGTGGGAAGGTCAAGGTGGGATATTAGCAACCAAAAACACATGTATGGAAATGAGAACAGACTGCCATGGATTTTGTCACTAGTCTACTTACCACTCGAAATGGAAACATTATCACCTGGGTGATCATTGATGGACTCAAGTTACCAGCACACTTTCTTGTAATCAAGAAAACTGACGAGTTTTCATAGTTGTGAATGTTCCTCTGAGAGAGGCGGCTTTTAGCCACGAGGTGCCAACTCCTGTTACCTCTGAATTTGGCTTATGCATGATTTATGTCAGGCAATACACAACACCCTTGGCTCACGTCAGGACCAGAGCATTGCTTATCGCCATTGGGCAAACGATCAGAGAAAACGAACTCTTCTGGCACTCGACGACATGCTGTGAGCATGTGGGTGACTGGCTTTGGTGCAAATTGGAAGGACTCTTACCTATGGTTGAGTACTACTGCGGCAGTTATCATCTTGGTAACCAGACAGCTCTGTTGAGGCATTACATAGACAATAATACCAACCGTCTTGTTAGACTGAGATGGTTGACAACTAAATTACTGGTCCAGGACTGGTACTCGAAACTCTTGGGAAGGTTGGTTGGATCGGGAGTCGATTGG
The DNA here is from genome assembly GCA_030545235.1 of Helianthus tuberosus. NCBI lineage: Eukaryota > Viridiplantae > Streptophyta > Magnoliopsida > Asterales > Asteraceae > Helianthus > Helianthus tuberosus. The sequence goes on from JARYGA010036204.1 coordinate 146,252, forward strand.
CGGCATCGCGTGACCGTCAGGAAAGCTCATAAACTTGAGAAACGCTGGAAGATCGCTGTAGGTAATCGTATCGTGTTGAAAGTCTCACCCTGGGATGGTGTGGAATGCTTGGGAAGCATGGCGAGCTTAACTGACGTCACGATGGACCATTCAACAGTCTGGGAAGAATCGGTAGCGTAACCTACAAACTCGAGTTACCCGACGAATCGGGTAACGTACGCGATGTCATTTATGATTCGGATCTACGGCAGTGGTTGTCTGATGAAACACGTGTGATACCTTTACTGGAGGAATTTATCGAACACATGGACCAGGAAGTCAAGGTTTGTCAACATAGTCGTATCACGATTGTGAGAGTTCGTTGGAACTCAAGACGTGGACCGGAGTTCACGTGGGAGCGTGAGGATCAGATGAAGTTTAAATATCCTCAACTTTTTCCTGTTGACCAATCTAATTCGGGTACTACTGGTGAATTTCTGGACGAAATTCCTTTTCAAGTTGGGGATGATGTGGCACCTAGGGAAAATCTGCAATAATCTTGATTTATCACTTCATCTCTCTGTGTTTACTTGTTAAATTTCGGGACGAAATTTCTTTCAAGTTGGGGATGATGTGACAACCCGAACTCTCAGGGTTAGTAACGTTTAAATAACGTCTGTGCTAAACGTTCTGTTCATGTATAACTCCGTTAAACTAAACACGATAACTTGTTAATTAACGTCTTGGGCCACATACTTTGGGCCGTGAGTTACTTGTTATTTATTGGGCCGCAAACCTACCCGAAACACACACATGACTACTTGGACTCTTGTGACTAATCGGGCCCTCTCCCTCTCGTTTTGACCCACACATGTTCCAGGCCCAAAATGCTTTCCAAGCCCAACTCCCATATGTGTCGCATATGTTTAAGTGTTACGTAACTTCACTTTGTTTTACAATATTCATAACAAAACCCTAAACACCCCCCCTGGATTTGCGACAACTGGAGAAGCCCCCCCCCCCTCGCAGCTTATTGTGTTTGCACGCCCTCATCACTTCTTGGTTAGTGTACTATTATCCATGCTTGGTTCGAGTTCCATTGATATATATATATATATATATTATGGCACCCTCACACCGTACCGGGGAGGACGGGCGTGAACTAATTTCCTTAAAGCATGACCAATGTTTTGATAGAGACATTGGGGTTGGGCAAATACATCTTGTAGCCATCTGCGGTAATCGAGTTAATAACAACATCAAATCAAATTATTGAACTGTTTTATAGACATACCTGGTAACTAAACGCGTTAACAAAACTTTGAAGTCACCAGCGTCGTCTGACACACTTGTCTGCATGCTTGTAGGTCGTTAGATATCTTGGATTGGAACTTGCTGTCTGGAGTAGCTGGAGTGGTCATGGGTCGACTGGAGGGATTCATGTGATTGAACTATTGTTATCACACTTTGGTTTTTGAAACAGTTTAACATTGGTTTACT